>CAJHZI010000492.1:452500-610000 GCA_905160935.1 Enchytraeus crypticus | reverse complement strand
TCTATTCTTCAGTATCTTAAACACAACTCGGGAAACCACCCGTATGAAGAGCACTCCGTCGATCAGCATGTTAATCCCGTCACAAATGACCATGCCTGATCTACACATCAATGGTCTATAACTGATCACATATTGCATATGAGGTGGTTTCCCTTTACTTTCCTCGCTCTTGCTTTATCGCCTCTTACGCACCTCTTATTTACGCATCTAAAGTTTGAGCTGTTAAATAACCTTAATGCAAAAATCAATGTTTCTCGGATAAAAATCTACCATCAATCTGTCATCAATCAGCTACTGCGCTATATAAATCTACTACATAGAAATGATAGGATGCTATACCAGATGTGTATCTCACTATATCAGCACGTGGAGAGGCGGTGGGATATTTAATGGCCGTATGGAGCTTCAAATTTAAATTTCGTTACTAAACGACGATAATGATTCTTCAGTATAATCTCTCTGCTTTAATCGATACTCGAATCACAGGGGACTCTCCACGTGCTGCAGAATTAACCTTGAAAGCGACTTCTCTGGAATTTTCTACATGAGATTTTGAAAAATTAGTGTTTTCTACGTCGTAGTGCCGATGCAAGAATATACAGCATGTCTCTATATAGAATCGTGAACACCCAAGTGCTACGGGCAGTTGAGCACTTAATCATTCCAATTAATTTGTATACTTGTGAGATAGTTTGGTGTTGTAGTACTCTATGTTATGCCATTAATTGCTAGTTTTTGATTATTACTGATATTTTAAGATGTTAAATATTATGTGTGATATTATGTATGGTCATTTGCTACAATCGACACATGCATAGTCATATTTAAATATTTAATAGTTAAATTAGTTAGTCGTGAGTAAGGATACTTAGATTCATTACTCACGTGTTGTTCATTAAGAGACCAAGGATGATCTTAAAATAGTTTCCTCTAAGTGCAATTAGAATCTAATCAATCAGAACTTAATCAATCATAATCATAATCAATCATAATCATAATCAATCATAATCATAATCAATCATAATCATAATCAATCAGAATCTAAGTAATCAAAACCTAATTAATCATAATCATAATCAATCATAATCAAGCAGAATCTAATCAAACAGAATCTAAACAGTCAGAATCATAATTGATAAGAATCATAATCAACATGAATATTAATCAATCAGAATTAAAATCAATAAGAATCATAATCAATCAGTCTAATCAATGTTATAATCACTTCTACGTGTCGTTACATCGACCGCTTAAACGTCTCTCTCTCTCTCTCGTGTTGTGCCAAATGTTAAGTCCATTGCATATATTCAAATTTAGAGTCTGAATTCACGCTCTATATTGAGCACTCCATAGATCAACCAGTTAATCCATTCACAAAAAGACTTCCCTTTAACCAAACCTTATGTAGCCTAAAGCTTGGGAAAAATTGGCTTCTGAAGTGTTTTCTTATTACCTTCTTCAGTTTATCCTTTATCGCCTCTGATGACACGTGCAGTTAACAGTTGATCTATTCTTCGGTGTCCCGGACATGACGGAAAACATCTTAAAACATAATAGACACATAAATTATACTCCATTAATAAATCATCGGAAGAGTTTTTTTTCTTTCCGGTCTCTAATAGCTGACGAAGCGAGTGAGGTAGAATATTTACTTTGAAAACGGCGAGGGGAAGGGTTTCAAGACAGCGAAATGAAGGGATGCTCGGATAAGGTAAATGATCCTAGAGATTATTTTTGCAAGGCATTAGCAGAAGCTGAGACGTTATAGATTCATGAGTCTCAACGTGATGGCTGAGCCTTGATAGTCAAAAATGAGAGTGTATGCCAAAACATTACAGCATAATATAGAAGGAGTTTTTATGGTTGGACGTCTATGATTGGGTATTTATAATTGGGTGTTTATGATTCGGCGTTTAAGCCTGATTGCCTGTGATAAGGTGTCTATGATTGGTGTTTACGATTTGGTGTCTATGATTGTGTATTTATGATAGGGTGACTATGATTTGGTGATTATGATTGGGTGTCTATGATTAGGTGTTAATGACTGGGTGTCTATGATTGGATGTCTATATTAGGTTGCCTATGAATTGGTGTCTAAGATTGGGTGTCTATGATTGCATATTTATGATAGGGTGACTATGATTAGTTGTTTGTTATTTGACGCTTGTGATTGGTTGTCTATGATAGGGATATCTATAATTGGTTGTCTAATATTGCGTATCACTCATTGGGTGTCTATGATAAGGGTATCTGTAATTGGTTGTCTAATATTGCGTATCACTCATTGGGTGTCTATGATAGGGGTATCTGTAATTGGTTGTTTAATATTGCGAATCACTCATTGGGTGTCTATGATAGGGGTATCTGTAATTGGTTGTCTAATATTGCGTATCATTCATTGGTTGTCTATGATATGGGTATCTATAATTGGTTGTTTAATATTGCGTATCATTCATTGGTTGTCTATGATATGGGTATCTATAATTGGTTGTTTAATATTGCGTATCACTCATTGGGTGTCTACGATAGCGATATCTATAACTGGTTGTTTAATATTGCGTATCACTCACTGGGTGTCTACGATATCGATATCTATAATTGGTTGTTTAATATTGCGTTTCATTCATTGGGTGTCTATGATAGGGGTATCTATAATTGGTTATTTAATATTGCTTATCTCTCATTGAGTTTTCTATGATTGGTTGCATTCGACAACGTCGCCACTCTAACGTCACTCTCAGCCCATAAATTGTTTACTTTAGTGTGAGATTTTGCGATAGACAATTTCTACTTGATTAGATTTTGATTTTTTAATATTTGATTATCTTTCATTCAATAAATATATTTATAAAGCGCAGGTCTATTCAAAATGCCCAGGTAATGCAAAATGAACAATGAAGGTTAAGAGCTAATGGTATAATTATCTGAGTGTAAAATCGCGAACATTCACTGGACTGGTTATACGGAAATTGTCTATATCTCCTAACGATTTGAACATGTGGTATGAAAAAGCATAGATATCAACATAGTTGATTATTTCACTACATATTTACATAGTAAATACGCATTATAATGCGTATTTACTTTATAATGGCACTATCGGCATAGCGACTAAAGATTTGAAATTATGTAACGTGAACGACCGATTGATATCGAATATAAAAATGACTTCCCTATGTATACAGGTCTCTTTACTTTCATTTCTGAGCCAGACACCTCTAATGAAAATGAACAGTTGTCGGTTGGTTCAATTTTTCCTAACCTTTTCCTTTTTCCTAACTAATTTTTTCTAACCCATTCTTAACCTGTATGTATATGTATTCATTTTTGTAGATTTTCTATAAGCAGCTATATTGCATCATCTGAAACCACTTATTACTGCAGCCGTCTCCAAAACTTGCTTAACTCTGTCTATTTACATTTAAGTTGGTTCTTTTTTCGCTATGAACTAAAGATAGCAAAATTGGTGTATATAACACAACGTAATTAAATTAAAAAAGAAAACCTAGTGACATTATTGTTCCTCCTTGAATGCATGTCATCGACTGGCGAGTACGGGATTTGAACCACACACCAACGCATCCTCCGTCAAGAGCCTACATAGTCGTACTCTGTGCAATATTAACAGGGCCTTGTCCCTTACCCGTCTTCTGCAAGACCAATGACTAGCTGTAGTTATAGATAAGCGAGCGAAGGACGTCTGGAGCGTAATTCCACGGGGATTAATACATTCCCTACCGTATCTCCAGCATCGCGATGACGACAGATAATATCGACTCCTGGCGGACAAGAAATGCATTCCAGTAGGGATGTTTTCAATTCTTTCGTCGTCCAATACGAATTCGTATCGTAATCCAAACGATGCTCCGGAAGCTTCAATATGTTGTAGCGCAGGAAGAATTGACAGATATCCATTATTATATTCTGATATTGATCGGTAAATATACGACCATGCGACAAAATTATGCTTTCTGTTCTTCATGTAGAAGGAAACTGTAAGAATTGAGCTGATGCTGCTTTACAGACATACAGATGCTAATATAATGCCATAATATGCTCCGCATATTATGGCATTATATTATGCCACGAACTGCCAGCAGAATGTCCTAATATATGTATATATTTCATATAATATATATATATATATATATATATATATATATATATATATACATGTATTATTATTATTTAATAATAATAATATTATTATTATTAGTGCTATTATTATTATTTATAATAATAATTATTATTATTATTATAATATTATTATAGAGGTTTAACGTCCTTTTCCTCTTCCATGGATATGTCAGGGACGTCGATAAGCGTATTCTTTATTTACGACTCTAAATTAATTGGCTCAACATTGATTTATTAATTAATTTGAAAACTCCTTGGCTTATAGATTGATTAATTGATGGTTTGTACAATTCATCGTGGGCGAAGCTTTTCATCAATAAATCAATCATCAGCTGATGAGTTATCAATCATCATTTGATTTGTTATCTAGACCCATCCTACTCAATCAAATTCCGCAACAGAAGAATGCTGAGGTCATGATATTGTCATCTCATTGACTTGTATAGCTACGAAATAAGAACTTCATATGTTTCATTCTCGTTCCAGAATAACTTAGAACTTAAATTTTGTTGAATCAAAGTTTTCTTTTAAGAAAGAAATTCAATTGAGAATAATTGTCGGTGTTTTATGAACTTCAATTAAGGTCAAATTTGCGGATTTGCATGAGTATCTTTCTCTCATGCTGTAAAAATATCAGTGATGAAAAATTAAATATTAACATATTTTACTTTTTGTATTTTTGTTTTTTTTAATTATTAATATTGCTTCAATCAATATTGTGAAAAATATTAAGTTGAAGAGAGAGAGAGAGAGAGAGAGAGAGAGAGCTATTTTATTTCAGAATCACCGCTACAGTGTTGTTACATACAGGTTAATGAAGTCAGAATTGCATATAATCCGCAATATAATGAGCAATGCAGTGACTGATATAACACTAAAGTAAAACTAGTACCTAAAAATCTAGTAGTTGAAAGTAGTAACTAGTTAAGAAAAAGTCTGTCCTGTCAACACTAGCAGTTCACGAAATCGATCTGAAATAAAAATTAAATTTAAAAAAAATTGAAAATTAACGTCTGACAAGTATCAGAAGTAACCTTTGATCATATAAGATGCTTCTAAAACTATTCGATTTCTGTTGGACTTCTAGACAATATAATTATAATATTGCAGCTAAATATGCTGTAAAATATCTTAATATCTTATTATTCTACATAAAAATGTATCCATGTATTTCTGTAGTCTTCGGTTTTAAAATTGACTTTTTCAATATGCCAAGCAGACGGACTACCTGATAAAGCAAACGTACTTTGTCAACAAAACTTTCTGCAACAAACGAACGAGATTCTTAGATTTGATTCATGTCGTCGATCAATTATGTATTTAAACACTTGTCACAGCGTTTTTGTTGTCACCTATTTAAAATGTGGCTCTGAATTACATGTGTATATTAAAGATTTAATTGAGTATCAAACATTTGTAGATAATAGTTAAGTAAACTATTCTTGACGTAATATTTAATTTCTACAAGTAGGTTAAATAGATTCCAAACTAGACGGTCACACATTGCTACCATAATTTTGAGAATTGTCTTAACTCATGTGTTTCTTCAGAATGATGTGACGACGTAGATACAAAGATAAAATATCTAAAACACATAAGGCAATTAATTGTTTAATAAATTAGGAGGGAGGGAGGAAGGGAGGGAGAGAGAGAGCGAGAGAAAGATAGAGAGAGAGGGAAGAGAGAGAGAGAGGGGGGAAGAGAGAGGGAGGGAAGAGGGAGGGATGGAGGAAGGAGAGAGCGAGATAGACTGCACGAGAAGGAATTTAAGGCTTGAATTTCTTCAGACAAAGCAGAACTAAAGTAGAGAATAAAAATAAAGATTAAGTTTTGTGAAATCGTATGGATCTTTAAGCCCTCTCCCCTCTGTACGTACATGTATAAGGACTCTCTGATGTGACCTTGATTCCTGGTCAAACGAAGATACATCATTCACAGATATTAAGGACGTCTTAAGCTGTCAGCTGCTAAGTCTCAAACAATAAGCTACACTTTTAAGCAAGGCTTATTCTGTTCAGTTCCGAAACTCTCCGGCTTTCAAACCTTTAGAAAACAAAAAGGCTTTTGTTTTTTACTCATAACTAGGGTTCATTTCTCTCGTAGATTAGTAGTCGCGCCCGCAGATAATTTTTTCATTCTTTAGAAATATGGCTATACTATTTCAAAACTTCTGGCTTCTAAATATATCCCCCGCTCCCTTTAAAAAATTATTTTAAAATTGTATTTTATGTAAACATAAAAATAATCTCCCCCGAGATTATAGTTTCGTAGAATTAAGTAAGAAAGCAAAATCTGATATTACTTTGATGATCCTAGGATACTTTCAACTACTAGTATTTACGGCAATACATGATAAGAGGATCATTTCTAAAATCACTTATGCCTATTGTTATATTATTACTATTATTTTATTATTTCTGTCTTCAGTAAAAGGTCGTTTTCATAGAAATCGTATAATTTAATCTGTATATATTAATACACATGTATAACTTAAATTATAATCAGTCGGTCAGTCAATCAATCCTTCGATCAATTGATATGTAAAAATTAAATATAAAATAAATCATATAATCATCATCATCTTCTTCTTTTTCTTCTCTTTAATCCCAATTTTTAAAATAGTATTATATTAAAACAAATTTATATTTTTCACACATCAATCAACCGATCAATCGATTGATTGACTGATTGATTTATTGAATGATTAACTTACTGAATGAATGATTGATAGATTGATCTATTGATTGATTGATCGATTGATTGAATGTTGACGAACTGATTGATAGTTTGATTTATTGATTTATCGATTGATCTATTGACTTGATTGATTGATCAATTGTTTGATTGATTGATAATGGCTTCATCGATGAATTGATTAATCAATTGATCGATTTATTGATTTATGATTTGATTGACTGATTGATTGATTGATTGACTGATTGATTGCTGCACAGGTATGAGAATACTCGTAACTCTGCTACTCGACACTCTGCCCATGCTTGGTAACGTTCTGCTGCTCTGCTTCTTCGTCTTCTTTATCTTCGGCATCGTGGGTGTCCAGTTGTGGTCAGGGTTGCTTCGTCAGCGCTGTGTCCTTGACCTGCCTTCAAACCTCTCCGCTGAACAGTCTGTGTCAATCAGTTAATCAATCAATCAAACAACAAATAAATCAAGCAATCAATCAGTCAGTCAATCAATCAATCAAACAATAAATCAATCTATCAAGCAATTAAACAATAAATAAATCAATAAATCAATCAATTAAGCAAGTAATCAATCAGTCAATAAATTAATTCACTGACATCGCTTTCGAGTGAGGAAACTGAAGTTAACCTTAGCTTTACCAGCTTTAAATTATCGACATGCGGTGATCAGATATTCGCCATTCGAGATGTTTTTCATAGTCTTTTGCTATGGTAGCTGTAGAGTAGGGAGACTGTCAGAAGTAGCTACTGAAAAATGTATTTAAATTAACGTGAGCTACACGTTTTTTCATGAAACTTCTTCTGATGCTTAAGAACTGCAGTCAGGGGAGTTCGGAAAAGCATACTCCAAGCACAGTTCTTTAATTTAATTACTATGGTCAAAAGAGTGAAATTGCTGTTCAAGAAATTATTTTACATAATAGTGTAATTCTATACATAGTTCAGTATAGGAGTACTATGAAGGCATATTTTGCACTAAATTTAATGTTTTTAAAATCAATTTTCAGAAGCGTAGAAGTGACAAAAAGGGATACTTAGTAATTAATTTAATGTAATTAATTAGATTAGATTAAATCTCTTCCAAATTCCAATTCTCCGTCAACTCTTGCCAGCAATTTTCTTAATTTCTTTGATGACAAAATTACCAGACTCTGTTCTTCTATTCCTCCTTGTCCTGAGACTATTTCATATCCGTCTATGCCAAATCCTCCTCTACTGTTAAATTTTAAACCTGCTTCTCTTGAAGAAATCCGTCAGCTAATACTCTGCTCCATCGACTCTTCTTGCTCGCTAGATGCCATTCCAACCAAACTACTTAAATCTTGCATTAATGCCCTCCGACCTCCAATTACCCATCTGGTTAATCTTTCACTTTCTGAAGGAATTTTTCCATCTACTTTTAAAAATGCTGTTGTTTCTCCTCTGCTTAAAAAGCAATCACTTCCTAAAGATGATCTTTCTAGCTATCGTTCCATTTCCAACTTAAATTTCATTTCCAAAATTTTGGAAAAAATAATCTACACTGGTTTATGCAGCCATCTCGAATCTTTTCCTTCTCTATCTTATTTCCAATCTGCATATCGAAAGCTTCACTCCACTGAAACTGCATTACATTCATAATGACATTACATTCATAATTCATAATTCATATTTCATTCATAATGACCTTTGCTTAGCCTTAAACTCTCAAAAGGTATCAGCCTTTGTACTACTTGATCTTTCGGCTGCATTCGACACCACCGATCATAACATTCTTACCAGTAGACTTAAAACGTGCTTTGGTATCTCTGATTCCGCTTTCTCTCTGATATCCTCCTATCTTTCTGGTCGCACTAAATCTGTTATTATAGACAATGAACGCTCCTCTGAACTACCTCTTCTTCGTGGTATGCCCCAAGGATCTGCACTTGGACCTTTACTTTTTTTCCCTCTACCCTTCCCCACTCATGTTATGTTTTAGACAATGCTTCAATAAAATTTCATTTATATGCTGATGATACTCAGCTGTACATCTCGTTTTCTAGCTCAGATTCTGACTTGAAATTGCAACACCTTTCATCTGTTCTTGATAAAGTGTATTCATGGTTTTGCAGTAATCGTCAACCCCTTTAAAACCGAATATCTTTTAATCGGCACTACCCAGCAAAGAATCAAAATTGCCAATTACTCCATCTATTTTCAAAATCTTGCTCTTACTCCTACCCCCAAGGCTAAAAACCTTGGTGTCATGTTTGACGAAAATCTTAATTTCAAATCTCATATCTCATATGTCTGTCTTTCATCTTTCTGCCAGATTCGTCAAATCAGACGGATACGGTCATCTCTTGATAAAAATTCATACATAATCCTTGCCAACTCAATAGTTCATTCTAAACTTGACTACTGCAATTCATTGCTATATAGTTTACCTTCTTCTCTCATGCGTTTGCAACGCGTTCAAAATACTCTAGCACGTGTTGTCTGTCGATCCTCGAGGCTTCAGACCACCTCTAGTTTCTTGCTTAAAAACCTTCATTGGCTTCCTGTAGTTTAAAGAATTAAGTATAAAATCGCTCTTTTAACTTTCAAAACACTCCTTTTTGTAAACCTTTCTACCTTTCTGATCTCCTAATCCAATATCAACCTTCTCGTAAGCTTCGTTCTTCTGATACCAAACTGCTCAAAATCCCTAATATTCTCACTTCGTTAGGTAGAGGTTCATTTTCTTTCTCCGCTCCTACTGTTTGGAACACTCTGCCTCCTGATCTTCGCTCATGTACTACTACTTCCACTTTCCGTTGTAAGTTGAAAACACATCTCTTCCCACCATAGATTTTATTTCATCTTGCCTGACTGTTTTTTTGATCACCGGATCGGCACTGTTTAAGATCTTTTATTTCTCTTCAGCACGTGTTTTTTTCAGATCGTTTGGAGTGAATCGATTTGTAGTGACATGTGATGGGGGGACGTCCCTGATATCATCCTTGTATGAGGAAACGGACGTTAAACCTTTATTATTATTATTTTTTTTACCCCGGTGTAAAGAACCTGGGGTTTGATAAAAACGATTCAAGCAATACGTGCTGAATCGCCTCCCGGCTACTCGAGGTCATCAATCGGCTTAAAAGAATTGTTGAAGCAGACTGCATGAAATCTTTGCCAAGTCATGGAAAGCCTTTGCCAAAGAAAAGATGTCTCTCGCTTATCGCCGGTTTGCTCTGTGATAAGTCTGCCTATGCCATTAATAAAGTCAACTCCTTCGGGATTCATCGGGCCCATGGTTTCAATGGCAACAGGAACAACTTCATATCCTGAGGACAGATCTCGGTATTTATCCAACTTCCTAGAGGCGGCATGAACAGCAGCTCCACCGGCTGTGACTGAAGTCATATTCAGGTAGGAGTTTGCCATAGTGTCAATGACCGTGACGTCCCATACGGCATATTTAACGTTGCACCAGGGCACTAAAGTCATGCCGTCCGGACGCTTGCCGTCTGATCTGGACAACCCACTTGGTTCCTTAGAAGAAGGGATGCCTGCTCTTTGAAAGTGCTCGCCATATTAAGTCATTTAAATTGTGATGGCGAGACATTCTACCTGAGCTTCGTTTGCAGGAGAGGCCGTGGAGACCTAAAGCGTCGACTTCATGACCGCAGGGGTACATGTGAGGCTCGCAAGTTTTCGCCCCTAAACGGCAACTAACGGCTACTCGAATCGCCTCATTGTCTAAAAAAAGCCACACAGGAAGCAACAGGGAGAGCGTATTATTATTATTATTATTATTATTGTTATTATTATTAAGGATTAATCTAATGTAATTAATAAAAATGTTAGAAAACTAGAGTGGAAAAGGTTTATTCGTATCCCGACCTTGGTCAAACTGGGATAAACCTAACATAATATTTCATAACAACAATTAGAGTGCTACAGTCATCTATGACAACATCGAGAACTATTGAGTCAAAATCAAACCGGCGAACAGAAAGAAGGTCCAAAAATGGTGAAAATTTCAAAATTTAGAAAATCAGTCCATAGTATATAAAGGGAAGATCATGATGATGATGATGATGATTATGATGATGATGATGAATTAAAACTTGCTGCTGCAGATTTAATTTGACGGAGTTCTACGTGACGGGAGCGACGGAGAAGGACTTCATATGTGGACGTGAGGACTCGCATGGGATGTCCAGTTGTTCGGACATTCCTGCTTACGTCAGCAACGGTCAGCAGTGCAATGCTAGTGCGGTATGTTCATTCTCTCTCTCTTAGTGCACTGCCTACTGGGAGATCCATAGTAAATAACGCCTCCACACTTCTCTGTTTTCCGCTTTCCTCTTCATTTCCACATATGCATGGGTCTTTAAATCATCTAACATACCTAATCTCGGCCTGCCCCTGCCTCTTTTTCCTTCCATTCTATCTTTTTATTCCAGTTCATTCAACACGCGCTTATTTTTTTAAACAATTGATATTAAATATTAATACAAGATTATAATTAGTATCAATTGTTTAACAATTAGTGATTGATGGTAATTAGGGGTAAGAATGCGGGACAATAAGCCTCGAGAGGGTTGGGTTTAATGTACTACACGGATGGGTTAGTGGATTTGAACTAGTTTGAATATCTAAGTCAGATATTTCTAATATTAATTAATCTAAGTCAGAGGTTTCTAACATTAACTATTCTAAGTAGATATTTCTAATATTAACTACTCTAAATTGATGTTTCTAATTTTAACTACTCTAAGTCAGATGTTTCTAATATTAACTACTATGAGCCAGATGTCTTCATTATTAACTACGCTAAATAGTCGCTAACTGTCTTTTGGTCACCTAATCTGTACAGTTTAGTATTTTCTTTCTCTTCAGCACAATATTATTTTTTTCGGCTTGCATACGTAGATTATTAGTAGTGTTTCATTGTGTCTACGTCCTGTACAGTTTCTCTAAAAGAGAAACGGACTTCAAATCTACGTTAATTATAATATTGACAGTAGATTTTAGAATTTTCAAAAAAAGTGCCAAGAATATATAAAGCTGTCTTGAAGACCGGATACCTCCGATGACACTAATATAGTAATGATTGTTAAAATAAAAAGAGCATTGAGATTTATTAAGATGCTTAAATAAGTTGTAAGGCTTATAGGCAGCTTCTAAATTAGGCTAGAACCTACCTAGGAACATTATTCTAGGAGCAGAACGAAGTTAACATTGAGTTCATGAAGTCAGATAATATAGAACGCATCAGACCACATCAGAACGCGTCAGAACATAACTTTGATACTGTTCCGTTAATGATTTTCATAATTTCTTTATTTCTTTATTTTGAATGAAACTTTCCATCGTTAAATCATCTTCTCCATCCAGGTCATCCTCAATTTACCGTCCTGAAATCTGTACAGACTTATCTGTCAGTAACGTTTGTATTTATAAGAGAATGTAGGAAGAGAGCTGATGTTTCTGATAAAAGTTGAAATTTCGTTCCAGTTTCTCGTCTGCTTTCCCATCAATTTTGCCCATACACTGGCAAATTTATCGTCCAATTTATCTGCAGAGATAAATTTTACAATAAATCGTATCGTATATGGCCTCTTTTAGTCGTATATTTTGCTATGTCTAAATTGACTGCATCCATGTTACCAGGATTCGCTACTGGCTGGCGGATCTCAGCAACAATCCTGTGTGAATTGGAATCAGTACTACAGTCAGTGTCTTCCGGTAGGAAACAATCCCTTCAGAGGAGCCATCTCATTCGACAACATTGGTCTGGCATGCATCGCTATCTTCCAGGTCTGTAATTCTAATAACCGTTTTACTTCTGAGATAATCAACTGTTTAAACATCATAGTTGCGTAAACTCCTGTTTGCTCACCATTCTGTAAGCTTGAATCGCTGTGTAAAGTGCTGCGTAGATGCACGCCTGTTTTCGGGTGTTTAAACCGCTGAGTTAGTAATCATTATCTTGATTAAGAAATAGACCTAATATTCGTGTACTGTTTACGAAGTATGCTGATTGGCTGACCAGCCTGAAGGACAGCGCTGTCATTGCATGAGCTCTAGTTTTGGCGGTTGACCTTGTGGTTAATAACCAACCACGTGAATAGCAAAATAAATGAAATATTCATTCACCTATCAACAATGATGCCTTAAGTTCCATAGGCAACCAAGGGTGATTTTTATGAGATTCAATCGAAATCATTAAAATTTGCGCCTTTGCCGTCATTGATTTTTCGGTCTCAATATAAGATGAATATTATAGAACTTAGAGAATATGTTTCGTTTCTGACTCTTGGGTGTAACACAATAAATCCTTTATCTCTAATAACTGATGATGTTTCTAATAGAAACACTCATAAACTTTAATTAGAATTTTAACGGTAGGCCTACAGTGTTCGCGTGACGTACTTAACCTAAGTCCTCACTACCTGACGTCCCCAGCAACATTGTTTGTAAAGCAACGGACGCTAAATATTTACTTTCATTATCATCATCATCATTTTCCTTGAGTTCCAGTTTTAACTACGTTCGGGATTAGAAAATTTTTACAATTTCTGGCTCTAACCAATCGAACAGGCCTACGCTATCTAACATTACATTATTATTAACAAATCTAAATTTTGTTTATTAAAATCAGTTTTACTCAATGTAGGTCAAAATATCAATTTACAACTCGTATATTAAAAGTATACTAGGCGAAAGGAAGTCGGAAAACAGTTAATCAGATTAATAATTCGGCAAGACAACAAAAGTATTAACATTAATCTACAGATTAAATTAGATTAATAGATTAGAAAAGTAAAAAAGTGTTTGTAAACTTTTTTGCGTGTGTCCCAAACAAGCAATTGTGCTTTCTGACCCAGTGTTTGTTGTGTTGTATTGATATGGACTGATCTGCATTTGATCCCATAGGTCATAAGTCTTGAAGGATGGGTGGATATCATGTACTATGTCCAGGATACTCATTCTTTCTGGGATTGGATCTATTTCGTATTACTTATTGTGGTAAGTACACGTTTAGTGCCATGTTTTAACTTATAAGGTGTTTAAGTTATATTGGGCACAGCTTATTTTTGCCCATTTATTTTATTTTATGTGCTTGCATACTGAAATCACGGCGTTTGTTGGACGCAGTGACGAAATGAAGATACATATTTAATACATTTTAATTTAGCACCGCCATTTTCTAATCGTTGGCTTTGACATTAAAGTACTCGATGCTGTCATGGATGATGTTGTCAGACATATGTCGGTAAGATATTCGACCGCGGATCAGTACGCGCGGGGTTCAAATCCGGGGCTCGACCGTCACTGACATCGCTTTCGAGTGAGGAAACTGACGTTAACATTAGCTGTAGCTATATTTGTATTTGTGTGTGCTTTTTATATTTATTAACTGGTGCTTTGCGTTCGCTTGTTTGTGTAAATGTGCATAGTTCCTATTAATTTAAAAAACACCTTTTTCATACTACGTTCTTCCATATATTAATTTTGTTCGCTAATAGCGGACATATACTGACTGGGTGGGTTTACTCGGTAAATAATTACCGCACGGTAACTTACTGTTGCATTAATCTTTGTGACGGCAGCTCGAGTGTGTCGAGTCGTCTTGAAGAGAAGCCTAGTGCTTCTGAACCTTGACGTTAAACACACTACAACCTTCCTTGCGGACATTCGGAGAGAATGATCGCTAGCATGGTCTACAACGAAATTTCTATTGCGTCATGTATCCAACGTGATTTTCAGTGTTGACTAAATCCTATACCGAAGATAACTACATTTTAAAAACTCGATATTTTGTAAATTTAAAGAGATACGGTGGAATTAACGTTAAGGTGCAGAGTTATGGTTAAGGGTAGGATTTACTATAAAGGAACCTGCTTATATTGTACTTATAGCAGTGGCTTAAAATTCCCAGAAAATTGATAATAAGCCCTCCCAATATATTTCCCGCTTGGCACTGAGCTCTTAGCTATAAGTCTATTTTATATTCTTTATAATTCAAGTAGTTTAATAAGTTTTTAAAGTTATTTTAATAATAAATTAACACAATTTAACAAGAGGCGAAAGTAAATAATAAAAAGGTTCATCACGTAGAATAAGCCCATAGTAAATTAAGTTGAATATACTCGTTGATGATCTAGGTTGATTCAACCATTGGCTGGTAAGCTAGAGGCCATGGGATCAACACCAACCGCGTCATACCTGACTGTAAACTTGTTATAAGAAAACACACATGAAAGTTAATCTTACTTATGTGATTACGATGGAGATTTTGTTCTTCTCGAGATAAATTGATTAATATTAAGATAAATTAGGACTAACTGAACGTTTTGATAATGACTACGTTAAATCACAATAATTGTTATTTTTACTGGATGTAAAATCCCCAAGTTTCTTAGTTGAATAAGTGCCTCGAATACCAGTTGCTTTGCTCACAGATATCTATACGAATACTCCTGTTTCTGTTCACAGACAACTGTTCGAATACTGTTGTTTTTGTTCACAAACAACTGTATAAATACTGTTGTTTTTGCTCAGAGACAACTTTGTTTTTGCTGATAGACAACTTTGTTTTTTGCTGATAGACAACTGTACTGTTGTTTTCGCTCACATACCACTCTACTGTTGTTGTTGCTCACAGACAACTCTACTGTTGTTGTTGTCCACAGATAGGCGCCTTCTTCATGATCAACCTCTGCTTGGTCGTCATTGCCACTCAGTTCTCTGAGACGAAGAAGAGAGAGATGGAGAGAATGAGGCAGGAAAGAAGAAAGCGTTCCCAGTCCGGCAGCACGCTCACTCTGCTCAGTGAACCCGGCGACTGCTATGCCGAACTCTTCAAATACGGTGAACACCTGATCAGGAGATTCATCCGCCGAATTCGGCTAAGATATCGAAACTGGCGTCGCAGACGCCGAAATTCTCAACCGTCCGATGACGTCATGCGTATGACGTCACGACAGCGTTACCAGGATGCAAAGCGAAAAAGAAGGAGTGTTGATCTGGCAAGTATTTATCGACAGGAACCTTCTTTTAGAGTATATCCGTGCTACGGAGATGGGAATAGACCCCACGTTGCTGTAACTAATGCCCAAGGATCCGGGCACTCATTGAATGCGTTAGCTCCTCGAGCGAGTCCAGAAGTGTCCGAGATTGACACCCTGTCCATGCTCGGGAGAATGGAAGCGATGGATTCGGCTTCCGTCCTCTCTCGTAGAGCATCCCAGCATTCAAGAGAAGTCAGGAACTTTTTAGACGCGAGTCCAAGCTGTAATGGCTTCGATATAATATCTCCAGAAAGTAAATCTGCTAGAGATGAAGCATACCTGCCTGCGTCCACATATGATTCGAAAACCTCCAGAAAGTCTCCTGTGCAGATAGACATTTCCGAGTCTGTGGGTCAGAGAGAACACGAGGCGGATAAGGGTAATCTTACGGATAAACCGAGACATAGGTCAGGGATTAATACTGTGAGTAAGCCGGAATATCCTAATCGCAACGATTTCTTATTTAATCGCGAACAGCTAAGTGATAACAATAATAAACAGGCTTTTGATAATGTAACAATCGGCGATTGTTTAAATAAAAGTTTAAATCAATTTAAATCTAGCGATCAGATTAATGGTTTTAAAAATACCATTCCTTTCAATAACTATTTTGATATTTCTAACAAATTTCGAACAAAACAATTAGACTACTTAGATGACAATTCCTTTTTCAACGGTGCTAAAATAATGACATCCGGTTCATCCGAGAAACCAGGAATCGACTTCAAACTATCCGATCCGGTGAGTCCAAGACATAAAAACATCAGGAGTGGGGAAAGCGAGCACCTCCTACACAGTCATGAACTTTCTCCAGATCCTCACGCCACTCCAAATGATAGGGACACTGCTTCCTGGATTTCCGGAAGTAGAAATATAAATAGATGCTCCAATTTGAATTCGACAGTTAGCGACATTTGTCTAGTGGATTACGCCAGTGCCGGTCAGTTCAGAGAACAAGTGATCGAATCTGCGCTGCGACGGAGGAGTTACAGTGGCGGGTATTTCACCGAGAGATTCTGCACCGATAGAGATTTTCAGAGACTTCCAGGTGATCCGGGATATATAGATGAAGTGGAAAACTCGGAAAGGCTGTCGCTGGAGAGCAGTAATTGCTTTCAAGGAGGAGTACTCGGCTGGATTGCAGGTTCAAGCCCTAATTCCATATTTGTATTGTCTTTCTTTTTTAAATTTGTTTGATTAATGAATTTATTAAATATGCTTATTTAATCATTGATCGTTTGATTGCATTATTTAATTATTTACTTATTCACCGACTATTTAACATAAGTCTAAAGAAAGACACAAAGATAAAGATAGCGAAAACTTTGGTTTGGACCACGCTATTGTATGGATGTGAAACATGGACATTAAGGAAGGAAGATATTAGGAAACTGGAGGCATTGGAAATGTGGATTTGGAGAAGAATGGAGAGGATTAGCTGGACTCAAAAGGTTACAAATGAGGAAGTCCTGGAGAGAGTTGGCACAGATAGACAGTTGATAAATGTATTAAGAAATGGAAAGAAGAGATGGATAGAACACATTCTAAGGGGGAAGGTTTAATAAAAGAGGTCATAGAAGGTAGAATGGAAGGAAAAAGAGGCAGGGGCAGGCCGAGATTAGGTATGTTAGATGATTTAAAGACCCACTCATATGTGGAAATGAGGAGGAAGGCGGAAGACAGAGAAGAGTGGAGGCGTTATATACCATGGACCTGCCAGTAGGCAGTGCACTAAGAGAGAGATACAATATATTGATTGATTTAATGAACAATAGATATAATAAAGTGATTGATCTAATGAACAATAGATACAATATATTGATTGATCTAATGAACAACAGACACGTTATACTGGTGGAGTTGTATGACTAAGCTGATAGTTGACAGCAAGTACTTCCAGCGTGGAATACTCTTCGCTATCCTGCTGAACACCCTCAGTATGGGCATAGAGTATCACGACCAGGTTTGAGTCCTTAAACATTCTAATAATAAGTAGAGTATAACTAAAACTAAAACTAAAACTGTAACTGTAACTATAACTATAACTATAACTCATAAAACCTCTAATAATAACTACAGCGCTACCGTCATCATTTGATTAAATTCAAATATTTCGAAGACAATCTACGATGACGTAATGTAAATCATTACTTTACAAGGTATATCGTATAGCACTAGGCAATCTATGAAGATCAACTGGATCGTTACATATGCTCAATGCTTACAATGTTTTGTTAAAAACTGTTCTAACTTCGGTTTGCTCATTTTATTTTTATTATGTTTGGTATTTAAATGAATTAATTACCTAGCAGTAAGACACTCTGATAAAAAAATAAGTCTTTGATAGACTTTGTGAATGAATTAATTTGTTGATCTAAGGATTGCTATTATGGAGCGAGAAAGCAGACTTTTAGTATTAATATGTATATGGAGCGAGAAAGCAGACTTTTAGTATTAATACCTTGAGCCTGCTACTTCGAAGTGCACTGAAGAAGAAGAATTGAACAGAAAAGAACAAAAACAGAAACCAAGAGCGGAAACTCTGTAGCAGGTGCGGTATGTAATGTGTGTAACTATACGAACAAAAAATGAAGAAGAAGAAAGTATTAACATAACATTTCTCTATTGATTCTATCAGCCCCTTGCGCTGACCCAGATCCTGGAATACAGTAACCTCCTGTTCAGTGCTCTCTTCTGTATCGAGATGATCCTGAAGATTGTGGCCGAGGGAATCCTCGGATACATGAGGATAGGATTCAATGTCTTCGATGGATTCATTGTAATTCTCAGGTAAATAGTTGCATAATTAACAAATTTATTAGTTAATTCGTAATTGATTTAATCATAATAGCTATAAATACAAATATAACTTTGTAAATGTTACCATTTGATAACTTGCAGAGTAGAATTAACAAGTAATTTACTGTGATATATATAGAGTGATAAGTAGAGTGATAAATGGAGTGATAAATAGTTTGATAAGTAGAGTGATTATTAGAGTGACTAGTAGAGTGATAAGTAGAGTAACAAGTAGAGTGATAAGTCAAGTGATAAATAAGCATGAGCCTGATTATTGTTCAAAATTCTTTTTAAATTTGTCGGTATAATTAAAGTATTAATTTAATTAAACAAACACCTGCTAAGCCCAATCTATTTGCTGATTGATTGAGCGTTACTTAGTGATTTATTTATTGATTTGTTAGTTCACTGAGGGTTATTGATTGAGCGTGGTTGATTAAGCGTGAATGATTGAGATTGTTTGATTAAGTGTGATTGATTTGATTATTGATTGATAGCATAACGGAATTAATCCAGGGTGGAGATGGATCTTTGTCAGTATTAAGAACATTTAGGCTGCTGCGGATTTTGAAAGTGGTCAGATTTCTACCCGCCCTACGCTATCAACTCGTCGTCATGCTCAAAACCATGGACAACGTCGCCACGTTCTTCGCTCTTCTTATTCTCTTCATCTTCATTTTCAGGTACGATTTGTAGAAGTGTGGTCCTTGCAGAGTTGTGGTGCATTTTAAACAAATTTTTAATACAATTATTAATATGGCGATAATAGTACAATAATTTTACGATGTTCTGAGCAATTAATAGCCATCTAACATGGCCAGATTTTAGTGCGTTAAAGTTGATCCTAAGGAGGTATGACAGGATACTTAGGCTTTTATGTTTCCTCAACCAATTTAATTTTTAACCAATTTAAAGCTTACATTTTTAGTTTAAGTTCTTTGAGCTACTCTGAGCTACTTTGAGCTACTCTGATGTACCTTTTGATATGCCCGGTATTTCTCTCAGAAGAGGAAAATGTTGTTATACATTCATTGTATGGCTTAATATTGCACAACATTGTTTTGTATTGCAATGTATGGCAAGTCAGAGATGAACGAGCGGCCCTAACTTTAGTCTCCACATGACACACAGTCACTTTGGACAGCAGGTTTGTTAGTCTAGGCCCATTTGCTGTGTAGTATTCTTGGAATGACGCTGTTCGGCTGTAAGTTCTGTGAGGTGACGTCGAGTGGAAAGAGACAGTGCTGGAGAAAGAACTTCGACTCTTTACTCTGGGCTCTCATCACAGTGTTTCAGGTAATCTTCTTCTTCAGTGCACAGCCAAGTGGGAGGTTCAAGGTACATATTCATACTCAAAGTCTGCTTTCTCGCTCCATAAGAGCACTCATTAGATCAACAAGTTAACACCCTTCACTAAGTCAATGCCTTATACATACCTTATGTAGCCTATAGGTTGGGAATAGTATGGCTTATGAGGTGGTTTTCAGGTATAAAACAAACATGAAAAAACATAATGGCACACTGGGTCAAGAAGCACAGATGCTTGTCTCCATTTCCTCCTAAGACTAATAAGGCGTATTTCCTGCATAAGACTTTTAAATCTTAAAAGGCTTAAATAGTCGTTAGTAATTAATATATTTATTAATTTAATTACTACATGTAAAATTATCATATTTAATAACATAATCATTAATGATAATCATATTTAGTAACTAAATCATAAACCAGTATAATGTTTGGAAACGAAATTTGTTTGGTTTAATTACAGCATCGAGTACAGTTTCTTCCTTTTATTTCTCAGTGCGTTTTTATTCTATAGATCTTAATAATTGTAAAACTTAAGCGTAATAATAAATGCTATTGTAGTCGATTGTACAGCATCGTTTTACATTCTTCAAATGTTGAACAATTTCCAGATGACCTATATTTGCATTTACAATATATTATTATTTCCCTTTTTTTAGATTTCTTATCAAAAACTAAAGTTTTTTTCTTTTGTAAGTTCTGATGCCTTAACATTCTTGTTGCGTATTAAAAATGTATTGAAATAATTAGTTTGTAAGCTGTATAATTAGAGTTATTACTATTATTATTATCATTATTATTATTATTATTATTATTATTATTATTATTATTATTATTATTATTATTATTATTATTATTATTATTATTATCAATACGAAAGTTAAACGTTGCTGATCGCATCAGCGGGTGACATTGCCCTGAATTCACTGATTTTGGCTCCAGCAGCGCCCGTCCCCACTTCATCTGTTATCGATCCACCACGACGGTGACTCCCCTGATTAGGCGTTGATGAGGCAATTAAATAATGAGATGCCCGAGAGATGCCCGAGATATTATTATTAGAGTTATTATTATTATTATTTGTTTAACGGTATCGTTAAAATTATTGCGATTATATCACGATACATTAGTATCAACGGATGCACCGAAGCTTGCAGTTTACATTATTTATATGAATTTATATTTATAAATAATGTTATTTTCTCTCTCCCTCTCTCTCTCTCTCTCTCTCTTTTATTGCACTTCCTATTGGCAGGTCCATGATACAAAACTCCTTCACATATTAATATACATATTATATTTATATTAGTATTTTACGGGACTTTTACTATACCAATTACACTGGTCGCTTTGCTGAGAGCTTTTTACATAGGTTTATTTTATTGCCTACTTCCTTCATATCATTCAAACAAAACTAGATTCTAAACATATATATATATATATATATATATATATATATATACATACATATATATATACATATATATATATATATATATATATATATATATATATATATATATATATACTATAAGCAGGTTTCTACAACAACGGGTCCAGTATGGACGATTTATGCACACCAGCTGTTCAGCACATTTTCAAAACAATTAGTATAGCAATGCAACTCTCAAGCTCTCTTTTCCGCACTGAACTATTATTAATTTATTTATTTAATAAGAACACTAGAAACGGTCATGCAACCCTATACAATACAGCCACTCTAGCGCGTTTAATAAGTACACTTAAGTTAATTGTACTGGTTGAGGAAGTCGTGAATATTTGTAACAAAAGTCCAAAAAAGATAAAGCAAACTAAATCCTTAATTTAGCTACACTGGAAGAAACGTTGCCGGAATTATTTTATCAGATTATGAAGAATAAACCTGAGCAATTGTTTACTTAATTGTTATTTAATTGTTTTCTTTTTTGTCAACAGATTCTGACCCAAGAAGACTGGAACGAAGTTCTCTACACGGGAATGGCAAAGACCTCTCCAATGGCTGCCATCTACTTCATCACGCTTATGACCTTCGGCAACTACGTCCTCTTCAACCTCCTCGTTGCCATCCTTGTGGAAGGCTTTGCTGCAGAGGTTCGAAGATTCTTTGAATAATGCTGAACGAGGTTTAACGCCGATTTCGTCTAAGGCAGATGCCCGAGTTAAAAAGAAATACCTTCCTGATTAAGAAGCCTTCCTGATTCTGAGTATTTGACTAGTAGTTCGCTAAGTTTAGAGGCTAGTTGGTAATTTGCTTTGGCGGTTATAACAAATAATGAGCTAGGATATATCTTCAATTGTTCTTCGTGGTACCAACAGGAGTATCAAAACAGCATTAAAAACACCGCTTTAATCGATCCCAACAACACGTTTTATGTCCACTTTTATGACGTTCCTGTAGCTAGTAATCGAGAAGTTATCTTATCCAGTTGATAGCCACTTCTGCATTTTATGCACATTTCAATCCGCTAATATCCTCTGATTTATTAGTTGATTTATCATTTAAAATTCCACTGGTCAAGCTGGTCGCTTGTTCGATAAATTCTAACGGCTCTCGGAAATGTTTTTGGGACATTTTAAGCGCGCAGATTGCACTAGCCAAAAGTAGAGCTCAATGATCTTCAATCGCTTTGAATAATTGGATATCTAACATTATCGATTTGCACCTAACCATTTGACTGACAATTCATCTGCTATAAAATAAAAGTTAAATTCTCTACAGGCTGAGGAGAGGAAGAAAGCAAGTGCAGAGAGCTTGATGGGGAATAGATCAGTGAAACGACTGAAGGAAGTCAATAAACTGCAGAGGCTCAACGACGGGCGGGCAGTTGCTGGTGACCTTCAGATGAACCAAGATGTCAAGAACAACAAAGAGAAGGGTTAGTTAAAACAATGATCGCAACTATTTTAATGACTCTAAAATAATAATTTAAAATTACAATAGTAAAAGTAACAAAATGAACTTCATGTTTCATAAGTTGTAAGACTTTGATTGCTTAAAACTTTAGTCGTTTTAGTTATTAACGCCATGTACTACGGCACGTGAAATGTTTAACACGTCTTTATGCTGAGTTCAAACTTCCTGGTAAATTTGACAAGCGTTTTTGTTGGGATATCTGCCTTATCATTAAAGATGTTTCACTTCATTTCTGTGCATATCTCTGTAGTTGACATTTTGTACACTGCAGACGCCTCTTCTATCGCATTATCTCATTGAATTAAGCATCACTATACAGCTATCAATTGACTGTCATGTTTCATAGTCCAATGTCAGAAAAGCAGAAGTGTTGCCAATATCCTTCGATGAAATTCTCCTCAAAACTTATTCAAAATAATAATAATAAAGGTATAACGTCCGTTTCGTCATACAAGGATGATGCAGGGACGTCGTTTATGCACAATTGAACTTACATTTCTGTTTCCATACATTTTATGCTTAAATTATTATGTTACTGCAAATAGAATAAATTGTTACATTACTACAATTAGCAGGTTAAATTTGAACATAGAATGTTAGAATTCCCGAGTTTGCTGTCTTATTTCTTGAATTTGTTCTCTTATTTCTGTTTAAAATAGTAAAGTTAATAAAATTGTAACTTTATTTCTGGTTAGGAGGATTAATAAAATTTCACAGTGCGCATTTACTTGTACACAATTGATATGTAAGTAAAGTTATTTTTAATTTCTAGTATGGATTTTTATCTCTCTAACAAGGTAAGTAAATATAAGTAAATTGGTGCAAAAAAGTATATAATTTATGATTTTATGTTTCAGAGAGGCTAATGCTGAGTCGTGTTCCCGTGGTGTCTGTAACTCAAGCTGGCGACGGAGCCGCTAAGCCACTGAATGACACCCTGCTGCCTCTAGGCTGCGGCAAGTCCGGTGATCCAGACTATCTGACGTCATCAGATGACGTCATACTGCGCAGATCCACCTGTCCAGTTGTTCATTCGGCTAAAATCATAAAGGTACATTAAAGTAAACATCATTATAGTGAAATTAGCAACCAAGTTGATATCTATCATTTTTATAACCACATATTTAAATCGTTAGGGAATTTAGACCATTTTTCGTATTAACAGTCGGGTGAATGCCCGATATTTTACTCTCAGATCAGCGCGGCTGGGATTCGAACACACGAGAGTCCAAATCACTGAGTATCTGTCATTTAAAACATCATGACGATGCCACTGCGCTATTGACACATTACACTAGCGAAGCTTAGATACGTGCGATGAGCGATACGTGCTGTGTTCAAATCCTGATATTGCCCGTCACTGAAACCGCACCAGAGAAGAAACTGACGTTAAGACCGTGTTTTTATTGCCATATTTAATTTACAGATAGCATATTTAGAGCTTCAACAGAATTCTTTAAATAAGTCGTGCTACTATGTAATACAGAAAATTAATATAATCTATTCCTTGTTATTTCCAGTATCAATCTGACAAACCGCAGACTCTAACAATATGACAGATAATATAGCAATCTAACAGATTCTGGCAGAAATGCAACATACAACCAAAAATATTAGATGGAAAATTATAAGATAACATAAAAATTGACCACGGCAAACTTATTCTGCTTTAGGAGCGCTAAAGTCACATATATCTATCTAAGCACTAATAAACCGTAGCAGAAAACAATTTCAGCAGTGTAAAAAAACAGGTAGGTCCAAAAAATTGTCATTTTGATTTGCAGACGTCGGAAGCTGTACAACAGCAGCTAGATACGAATGGAGACACTTCTACAGAAGCTTTGCCCCATAAGCGGCGCGTCAATATTGTCCAATCAGCTGATCAAGTTATTACGGATAGAAAGACTTTTGCACTCAAGCAGCTCGAGCCGAGGTTTGTTTACATATAAATATTCTACATCTTAGAAATGGTGTTACTTTGAAAGAGCAATTTTGTTTTCAAAACCTACTCAATAAATGATTTTTAGTTAAATGAATTTAAGCGATTAGATCTGTCAATATATTAATATCGCAAGTTTTAAGCTGTTGGTAAATTTTAAAGTTTTAGTAAGTTTTTAGTAAATTTTTCCGCTCAATAGTCATACCCAGAGTTGGATTTCTTGAATTTTAGAAGAGAGTCGTTTGAGGGATCTAGAGTTTGTTATGGAGGGGGGGGGTGTCATTTTGACTTTGTCATAGAGAGAGGTTTAAAATCTACTCCTAAGCACTTTAGTCATGGGTGTTACATAGCCAGTCAGGATGTGCTATATTAGGCATATTTATGACTAGTCTACCAGAGAATGGTAAATCCATGCCTAAGCGAGCCTACCAGAGAATGATAAATAGGACCCATAAAGGAATATTTGCTTAAGTATTGAAATATCTACAAATATTTAATTAAAATTAAGCATAGATATATTTAGAACCTAAATAACACCATGAATGACAATTTTTGTTGTAATATATTTTAAGTTTATTTACTCTTGTAACATTTCTGAAAAAACTCAATGGAAGCTTCAACAAGTGTTTCTAAATCTGTCTCTTTTATTTAGCAGCAACTGCAACGGTAAACTACGTAAGCTAAACAACGAGCAAGTCACCCAGCAGGAAAGAAGAAGAGACAAGATCGACACCACCCTGACCACCGAAGGAAAGGTCCGCAGAGATGAGAACAGGAAGAAGACTTGTGATCATCAGCACAGGATACCCAATCCAGTCTCCACATCTGGACTTGGCACAGACTTCCAAAGGTTGGAGAGATTTTCCTTGGATAGAACGGCTGCCGGTGATCCTGGGCGCTCAGCTTCTGAGGAAAGAGTTGGAGAGGGAGATGAGAGATTGGATTTGGGAGAGGGTGGTGTAAGGGAGCAGCCCGCACCCCCCGGGGTGTACATAGGTCTCTCACCTCAGAGCAATGCCTCGAATAGAAGTGTCACGTGGAGCAGGTGAATGAAGTTCATGATTTCATTGCTGATAATATTATTAATTAATTAATTATTAATTAATGATTGAAGACATGTGAAATATAGTTAAGTGTTAAACTCTTAACGTCAACTGATATTTCTCAATCGCACTAGAAGCGTTGCTGATGATGTTGATGTGAATATGGGCAGTTGAAGAGAACTATTGAGGTGATGTTATGATGAATATGATGTAAGAAAGTTTCGTAACATCATTCAAGGCCAAGGAGCTGGCGAATGTTTCTTTAGTATTAATTAGGTGCTTTGCTATTTGAGCTGTATACATTACACATGTAATTTCAGATTGATTGGGAGATTGATTGATTGTTGTATTCATTGCCTCTGTTTTATTTTTTGATTGATTTCTTGTTGATTGACATATGTTTTAATTGATTAATTGATTGATTGAATTATTTTTCTACTTAATTATATTGTAATTACAATATTACACACACAACGCGACATTTTGTTTGAATGATTGATTGATTTATCTAGTTAATTATATTTTAATTACTTGCCATATTTCAGACACAACTCGATTCATTTGTTAACATACGCGGCTCAACCTCTGAATGACGTCAACATCAAGACGCAGCAAATAGGAACACAAACAATGCCAGAGACGTCCCCAACATACGAGGCTTTCACCACTTGGAACGATCTCTCGGTGCCTACAGGCACAGTCACAACCACGACGCTTCCAGGAGACCCAGGCGCATGGTCGAAGACTCGCTCCGATGAGTCGAACGTGTCCGAGTCCACATCAATGGGACCTCTCGATGATGGAGAAGAATGTGTATGCAGTGGTTAATTAATTAATTTTAATTAATTACGTAATGTAATTGTTTAAGTAGCGTTATTTAATATATTAATTCAAGTAATTGTTTAAGTAGCGTTATTTCCTCGTGTTGTGTCCCGGTTGTTTGAAGAATTGACCAACCGGTGACTGACGAGTCCTAGAAGGCGACTAAAACACTAAGATCCATGACAACGTCAGAAAGGGCATCCGGTTGGTGAGCGCTTAGGCTCAAAAAATTGCTACAAAAATTTTAACGAACGGAAAAGTCTCAACTAGGGGATTGACTGATGATATGATGTAGGACATAGAGGATTTTAGACCATTTTAGATTTTAGTCTATTTTTATCCCGACCCAGGTTAAACTGGGATTCAATGGAATATGATGACGATGATGATGATGATTATGATGATGATGGTGATGATGATGATTATGATGATGATGGTGATGGTGATGGTGGTGGTGGTGGTGGTGACGGTGACGGCGACGACGACGGCGACGACGACGACGTTGACTAAGATAATGATGATGAAGAAGACAAAGATGATGATGAAGACGGCTTTTACAGTAAAGCAAAACGCCGTTGTTATTGCTAATTTAGATTTTGTAAATAATTTTTGACAATATTCTGTATTTGTAGATTACAAAGATTTTATTGATAGAATTATATTGGTCTAGTAGATTGGTGGCATGGTTTTAATTTAATTAATTATTAACTACTAATTATATTTTGTAACTAGGTGCACCGTGCAATGAATAAAACATATTTTTAAACACCTTAACTTTTGGAAGTGATGGCCTATAAAATCACTTAAACCTTCAACTGCACCATATTTCCATGTTCAAAATCACGATTGAGAATAAGTAGTTTTAAGTACTGAAAATTACTTTTGATGTCATCCGCTCTAATAATATTCTACAGAAATGAAGTTTTTTGTTAAGAATTTTCTATAACAAATGCAATGCAATGAAAACAACAATTTCGTACCGAAATAAGGTGTCAGGTGTACCTCAATGAAGGGTAATTCGGCTGTTCTATAAACTGACTTTTAGACTGTTCTATTTAGTTTTAAAGCTCTTTAAAGCGTAAAACTGCCTACAATGACTTCTGGTTTGTTAAAATCGGTTGTATGAATTGTTGCCTTTCGAAAAACATTATAAAAACGTCTTAACCCTTAGTTCAAGTAAACCAAAAACAATCTTAAGAAGCACAACTCCTTTAACTCATGCGAGCTATTGTTGGACTCAAAGAGTTCTACGGCTGGACTAAACCTCAAGTTTAGGTTATACTCAAGCGCTTATCCTGTCGCCTAAAAGCAATAACTAGTTACATGTATGCAATTACTTAAGCAGTATAGCAGATTTCGTGCGAAAGATTTTGGATTTTGCTTTAACCTTACTTCTCCTCAGCACATTTATTTTGCAGACTGGTGGGGGTGAATTGATCTGTTGTGATGTGTGTGTGCTGTAGGGACGTCCCTATATCATCCTTGGATGAGGAAACGGGCGTTAAACCTCTAGTATTATTTTTATAATAATAATAATAATTATTATTATTATTATTATTATTATTTAAGTGATTTAACATTTTAGTAAGTATATTTGTTTCAGAACTGCTCCTGTTGGTGGTGCCCTGAACCTAAGGGCTGTTTCAAATCCAGGAGAGAGAGAACATTCTACATCATTCCGCTAAACAACAGGTTTGTCTTATGGTTTTAACGATCTTCCTAATCGCTTCTCAAGCGTCGAAACATTTCAGGTGCAATGGTCCATGAGACTGGCAATGGTCCACGGGACTGGCAATGGTCCACGAGACTGGCAATGACCCGCTAAGTTGACATTGGTCTAGGAGTCGTTGAGCAGATTCGACTCTGTCGCCGATAGTTCTGCCAATAGACCTTAATAATAATAAATATAAAAAAATATAAAAAATAAAATAAAAATAAAAATAATAATAATAATATCTCAAGCCGCGCTGAGATTAGAAGATAGAGGGCGATAAGTCAGTCACGCTTTGTATGATTATTCTGGTTCGCCTATCAGTGATA
Organism: Enchytraeus crypticus; assembly: GCA_905160935.1. Lineage (NCBI taxonomy): Eukaryota > Metazoa > Annelida > Clitellata > Enchytraeida > Enchytraeidae > Enchytraeus > Enchytraeus crypticus. The sequence continues at coordinate 581,267 of CAJHZI010000492.1, read as the reverse complement.
TCTCTTTCGAGAGAAGAAACTGACGTTAATATCATCCATGGATTTGATAGGGTACACGTGGATGAATCAGAGTGATTCAAAGAGCTCAGGTCCTTAAGTCAAATCATCCTCACGTTGATCATTCAGGGACTAAGATTTGGGAAATCTCTTTTAATTTAATTAATTAAAGTATTTAAATTAAAACTATCAACTTTATTGACACGACAATGGTTGCATCAATGTTTTGATTCAGGTATATCTCACAGGTAGAGTCTTCATTCAATACTTGAATTAAGGTATATTATTAAGAATTAAGGTATATTATTAAGAATTAAGGTATATTATTAAGAATTAAGGTATATTATTAAGAATTAAGCTAAATTATTAAATTCCTTATATTTAAACAAATTTCTGTTAATATCTGATTAATTTATATCAATATCTGAACTGGTTAATAATGATGCTAAATTATTATTCCTTTTAAAGCTTCAAATTACCTTTATTATTATTATTATCTATTACTAATATTTTTTTATTATAATACTGATAATTCTTATTATTTTTATTACATTATCTTTTTGCCTTGGGTTCTATAGGCATAGAGCTCTGGGCTAAACAATTATTATTATTATTATTGTTATTATTATTATTATTATTATTTTTTAAATTTTTTATTAGCTATTATTATTATTATTATCTCTTGTAGAATTCGCTACTGCTGCCACTACCTCACGTCTAAGCGGTGGTTCGACACCCTGATCCTCTTCTTCATCGCTCTTAACTGTATCACACTGGCCATGGAGAGACCCAATATACCCAACGAGTCCTTGGTTTGTACTCAGTCATATACTTGTGCTCTCACAGGTGTCTGGTTCAGGGCAAAACAAATGTTATCTGCTAACTCTCTGAGTAATACCTAATGCTATAACATGCAATGCAGATTTAACGTCCGGTTTCTTATCTCCAGGTGATGTCGGGGACGTCTAAAGAGGAATTAACAAGCCGTTCAACATAACCTAGACTTCGTGCATTGCTTAGACTGGAGGTAAATTCTTAACGCATAACATTGTTAAATACAACTCGTTTGAAAAATTGCGATTTATGCTGTTCTGTATTTGAATAAACCAAGCTCTCTGAAGTAAGTGAAACTATCTTAGATAAATGTAACTTATTATTGAAAGTGGGCGACAATGGAGAGATTTTCTAAATGAAATGAAGTGCTTCGGCTAGATGAAAGGCACATGTAGTTACTCTTTACATAGGTTGTGTTAGGATGATTTAAGGATCTAGTATATCATTTGGCACGCATTTATAATATGAGTTAATATCCGAAAACAATTTGATCAGTATTATGTAACAATGGTTAGATCTAAATACGACCTATTTACAGAAACTATGTCAATGAGATTAAGTTTATCAAAGTATACGCAATTTAATTCGTTTGCTTGATTTAGTTTTAAATATTTTTAGCAGATTTTTAATGCAATAGCGCTGATTGTAGTGTTGATTTGATATTTAATTATTTGTATATGATTTTAAATCTAATAAATGGTAAGGATGAATTGTCTCCGCATAATAAATTCTTTTTGTAAATGCACAAAACAGGAGCGACGCTTCCTAACGATATCTAACTACGTTTTCACTGTCATCTTCGCCGTAGAGATGATGATAAAGGTACAGCGTTTTGTTAAGCTATTACAATATAGTTTCGCTATTATACTTGCAATTGTACTGTAATTTCTTACAGAATTATAATACATGTATCTTTGAGGCTATGGTAGAAAAATCGTCAAATTATAATGCGGTTTATATAAATCTAGTCAAATTTCTTTTGCGGATGTATTATTTATTTACTTTACTTGATGAACTTAATGAAAATAAATAAATATATTCACTGACAATAAATCAATAAATTACTGTAAGAAGCGGTTGTCAGCTTACTCCCATCGTCATATGACTATCAATATAGGATACTTCAGCAATTTGACATGATTACAGTTTAATGTGATTTCTTTTCAGTTCATTTCTGACGCGTCTTTCTTATATTTACACCGTCTAACTTGTGAAATGTGTGATGATTTAATCCTTCCTATTCATTAATTGATAAATTTATTAATTAATCAAAACTACTGGCTCGATTAATCCCCCTCGTTCCCAGATCGAAATTATTGCTTGAAAGTTTCAAATGCCTGCATGACTTTGTGTTTTAGATTTTCACAATTATACCCTAGCACCGAACTACTTTAACGTATACTTTTTCTAGGTGCTATTCTGTATAGGGTCTGATACGTGGCTATCTGCACCCTGTGCTCAAAAGGTTTTAAATGGTTTTAGAGAGCTTTAAATAGTTTTAAAGAGTTCAATATATACCAGCATTGCATCGCATTAACTGATAAACAGGAAGCCATCGTTTCGAATCCAAGTCTCTGTCAGTTTCCCATGAGATATGGAACCAGACGTTAAACTTAAACTAACAGCTTAACCCATACCTTGAATACATGTACATTACAGACACTGGCTGGAGCCACTGTCGAAGTCGGTAAGATAATCGACCGCGGATCACTCGCCCGTCACTGACATCGCTTTCGAGTGAGAAAACTGACGTTAACTTTAGCTTTACCAGCTTTTACACTGTACATCGTAGCTATATTATTTTTGTACTTAACATTCTCGCAGGTGTTGGCTAAGGGACTGATCTGCGGCAACCAACCGTACCTGAACAACGGCTGGAACATCATGGACGGTTCTCTCGTGCTCATCTCTCTAGTGGATGTCTTCATCACTCTCACAGCCAGTCACAGTCCCAGGATCTTCGGCATCCTCCGAGTCTTCCGTCTGCTCAGGACGCTACGACCTCTGAGGTTGATATAGATCATTTAAAACATATTTAAATTAATACAATTACATTAATACAATACAATACATATTTAAATTAATACAATGCATTAACATATTTAAGTTAATACAATTACATTACTACTATACAATACATATTTAAATTAATACAATACATTATTGATAGTATATAGAGGGGATTTTCTCCGTGTTGTGTCCGGGTTGTTTGAAGAATTGACCAACCGGTGACTGCACGTGTCGTACAAGGCGACTAAAGCACTAAGATCCACACCAACGTCAAGAAGGGCATTAGGCTAGTGAGCGACTTGGCTCAAGAAATTGCAAAAAACATTTTAACGAATGAAACAGTCTCAAATAGAGGATTGACTGATGGATGATATGATGTAGGACAGAGAGGATTTGAGACAGTCTATTCGTATCCCGACCCTAGTTAACTATGCTTCAAGGGAAGACTATAATGATGAGCATATAGAGGGGATATTGCGGAACAGTTACAGAGTTCGCGTCGGATGCAAGTGGCCCGGGTTCAAAGCCCAGGTCAGTCAACGAGGAACTCACAGGGAAAATGTCGCTAACAAACTGTTTTATAGGAAAAACGAATAGAAGCAATTCAGATCCTAACCACATCGTCTAACACAATATTCCTGATAAGAAAGCTGACTTTAAATATTGATTAAGAACTTCTGTCAGACGTTCACTCCATTGTTATAACCGATAAGAATTTAAATATTTGTCAATTAGCGAAATCATATTCAATGATGTTGCAATATTATGTATTCAAAAGAGAGACAATCGAAATAGAATCCAATGTCTACATCGGTTTCATTAAAAATATATCAATGTGAAATATCCATATTCTATTTTTTCAGTTTGCCTGACATTGATAAGAATGGTTCCGCCATGTTACAGAGTGATAAGAATTTGATCAGTTTGCCTGACATTGATAAGAATGATCCTGCCATATTACAGGGTGATAAGCAGAGCCCCTGGTCTGAAGCTCGTCGTACAGACACTACTCTCCTCACTACGACCTATCGGCAACATCGTCCTCATCTGCTGCACCTTCTTCATCATATTCGGCATTCTGGGCGTACAGGTGAGTTCACCGTGAGTTGTTTGACTCGGGTATTAGTGCTACTTAATTCCCTTTCTTATAAAGGCTAATCTACCTTGCTAAACGCCGCTTCAGAGAAAATGATTCAACTTGACTCAAAAATTGTGGGATATATAACCTAGTAGAGTGAATCATAGGTTAGTGGAGTTAATTATAGCTCTGTGGAGTGAATTATAGCCTAGTGGGGTTAATCATAGCCTAGTAGAGTGAATTATAGGCTAGTGAAGTGAATCATAGCCCTATGCAGTGAATCATAGCCTTGTAGAGCCATTCATACCATAGTAAACTAAATCATAGCCTAGTGGAGTGAAGGTAACACTGGAGAATTCAGTTTCTCAGTTATGTCGCAATCTCGTAGATTAAAATGACCTGACAAATAAATGAGTAATTATTTTCGGATACATTCATAAAATTGGATGTTGTCAATATTTAATCATATATAGGCCGGCATTTGAGAATAATTAGATACTTTTATGGGTTTTTGAGCAAGGAGATTGTACTTAAGTTGTAACGTTGCAATGGTTTTTTAGATATTCAAGGGCACACTGTTCCACTGCGAGGGCCCTGACCTGACGAATGTGATGAACAAGAGTGACTGCAAGGTTAAGGGGCCACCCTACAGATGGGTCAATCGCAAATATAATTTCGATAATCTCGGACAGGTATTCCATCTTTGCGTATTGTATTTCAAATGTTAACTTTATAGTGTATTATTAATTTGCATTTAAATGTTTACTTTTATACTGTATTATTAATTAATTATACTATTGTAAAAAGCTGATGTTAACGTCGGTTTCCTCACTCGAAAGCGATGTCAGTGATGGGCGAACCCAGCATTTGAACTCCGCACATACTGATCTGTGGTCGATTAAGTAGTATGTTGTATGTAGTATGTTTAGCAAATATTTTATTCAGTCAAAATTTTATATCTTTTTGTAACTTGACAATTAATTATGTTTTATGTTCTACAGGCTCTGATGACTCTTTTTGTTCTTGCCTCGAAGGACGGCTGGGTTAATATCATGTACACAGGATTGGATGCTGTGGGGGTCGATCAACAGGTAAACATTTCTTAAACTAACTGCATGAGGTCGCTTTAATGGTCTGTTATAATTATTTTAATTTTTGTAGCAGTCTTGCAACTAAAATAGAGTTAAAAAGCTAAGGTTAACGACAGTTTCCTCACTCGTTTACTTATCTAAAGAGATCTTTCACTCTGTTTATTTTTGGCTGATTCTTTCAGTTAAGTATTTATTAGAATGCTATTGCCGGTAATGTTGATTGGCCTATCAGTTTTAATGGATGACCCGCAAAATTTATCGTTTTGCGCATAAATACACCACGGATTTCATTGAACATAATTATTAACTAATGTAAATGGTTATTTTTTCTTAGGAATATGTAAGTGCCACTTGTGGGCCTTTATTTCCGTTCAGGCGCTCTAACTATTTATTGTAAATTACACTTGTGAAATGCGTATGATAAATAAATAAATAAATAAATAATAAATAAATAAAATAAAATAAAGACACTTAGATGTTAGTGACAATTGCAGTTGACACTCTGCTGACACTTTGCTGACACTTTGTGGGCACTTTGCTCACAGTTAAGTATTTATTAGAATGCTATTGACAATTTTTTTCAATTCAATTCTATTTAATAAGAACACTAAAAAGGGTCAAAAGGGTCATTCAACCCTGTAGTGTTCTTTGCTGTTGACAGTTTGCTGTTGACATTCTGCTGACACTTTTCTGTTGACACTTAACTGTCACTTTGTGACATTAAGTATTTATTAAAACGCTATTGGCACATTGATGATATTGACACTGCTGACACTTCACTGACACTTCACTGACACTTGTCTGACACTTTGCTGACACTTTGCTGACATTTTGTTGACACTTTGCTGACAGCCTCGGCTGAACTACAACGAGTGGCGGCTGCTCTATTTCATCTCTTTCCTGCTGCTCGTCGGTTTCTTCGTGCTCAACATGTTTGTTGGGGTGGTCGTGGAGAACTTCCATAAGTGTCAGGAGAGGCAGGAAAGAGAAGAGAAGGTGAGGAGAGTCAGCATCAGGACTAGGAGAATGGACGACAGATGGCGCAGTGAGTGGATCAATTAAATACAATGAGTATTTAACGTCCGTTATGCACCTCGAGGCTAAATCGAGAACGTCGTTGTGCGCAAAATAATAACGGCCTAATAAATGGTAATAAAAGCTAAAAGTAGATAAAATGAATATAAATCGATAAAATACTAGCAGGATTAAATGACACAATGAGACACTCAATAATAAAATAGAATATTTTGCAGTGCTGCGCGATATCTTCATGCAGTATATTTAGCGCAATTAAATTTAGTAAAGTTTTAATCTAACAAAACTAACTTACCAACAGAAATCACCGGGTCACAAATATATTTGAGAAAGTCATAAGTCTAGAATGAGGTGGAAAAAGCCTCAACAATGGTTGAGGCTTTTCATTCTCAAGGGCCGCATTCTTGTCGTAAGATTGAATCTAATATTTAATATACTTAGGGCCTAAGTTATTACTAACTGCTCCAAGACAGGTATCGGAATATACTGGGAAACTGATATAAGCTGAAGTTTAACGAATTTAATAGATTAATGGCGTGAGAAAAGAGGTGTTTCTTGTTACAGAACTGCGCGAGATGCCGTACTGGATCAGATACTCCAAGCCTAGGTTGATCCTACACGCGATCACCTCCAGCAAGTACTTCGACCTCGCCATAGCCTGCATCATCGGGCTCAACGTCGTTACCATGGCTCTAGAGTACTATCTCATGCCCAAAGTTAGTAACCTTGTTAGAGTACTATCTCATGCCCAAAGTTAGTAACCCTGTTAGAGTACTATCTCATGCCCAAAGTTAGTAACCTTGTAAATCAAGACAGAGGAGCAGAGTCCTAAACACTTTTACACTTTACACTTCCTACAGTTGTCCCATGTCAAAGAGCTATTTACTATCATAGATATGCATATAGATCATAGATACAAGAGTTATTTACGTTGTATCATAACTATTAGATCATAGATACAAGAGTGATTTACGGTGTATCATAACTATGCGTACAGATCGTAGACACAAGAGTTATAAAATGTTAGTCGAAGCTGAGGAAGGTATAGGGGCCCATCTCGTCATAAGCAGAAATGCAGAATGACCAAGAACGATGGGATATCAAAAGGAATGTCATAGATGATATGAAGATCCAAACGTATGTGGACATGAAGAGGAAAACGGAAGATAGAGTAGAGTGGGGGCGTTATATAAATAATTTATTAGTTTTCAAAATTCAATTGGTAACATTTGGAACTGTAGTTATTTGTTTTAACACAGTGGGGCTAAAACTTCAATGACGCTCTACATTTGTGCCATTTTTGTTCATATTTTAGGAGATGCAATTTACACTTAAAATATTCAACTTCTTCTTTACGTCGGTTTTTATTCTGGAAGCCATTATCAAAGCCGTCTCATTTGGTCCGGTTAGATATCTGATGGACAGGTAGATCGTTATTTTATTCTTTAGCTATCTGAATTTTCTCTGTTTAGTTGTCTAGCCTTGTTACGGAATAGATCAACCTTAAACTGCTGTTGTCTTAGGAGGCGACAAATGATGAATTTAGAAAAGTCTGTAAGATGTTATAACACCTTATAGGCGGGGTTTTTCTCAAATTGAAAGCTATCCTATGATTTTGTAAAACCCTTGCCTATGTGATGAATCTAAGTGTATGTGCAGCAGTTTGTACAATAGATCTGCTACTTTTAGTTTAACACGAGGAATAACCAGCATTTTGTTCTAATATAGACATTTTAATGATACCAAGTTTTGCAAAAGTAAATTAAGTAATCAAGTATTCGAAGGTACTAATTATAATTATTTTTTACTTGACTACTCACTTTTGACTTGGTTGTACACGTTTGACAAGACTGCACACTTTTGACTTGGTTGTATACATTTGACTTGACTGCACACTTTTGACTTGGTTGTACACATTTGATTTGACTGTACATTTTTGACTTCGTAGTACACGTTTTGTTTGATTGCTCAGCTGGAATCGACTGGATGTAGTGATAGTGGTTCTCTCTCTCGTTGGAATCATTCTGGAAGAAATGAAATCAGGATTTCTGCCCATAAATCCAACGATCATTCGAGTTATGAGGGTCCTCAGGATCGCAAGAGGTGACTACTTCATGTATTGGTCTTGTAAGATAGAATCGCTTTCATATTACTTTGATAACATATTACTTATTTCATATTATTTTACTTTGGACTGAATTTCTGGATTTTGGAATTTGCACCGTTTTTGGGCCTTCTTTTTTGCTCGCCGGCTTGATTTTGTCTCAATAGTGCTCGATGTTGTCATTGATAATTGTAGCACTCTAATTGTTGTTGTTATTATTATTATTGTTATTATTATTATTATTATTATTAATAATATAGCCGTCGTTAGCATATTAATGAGTCTTCTAGAATCTGTTACCATTTTTCATATATTTCAACTTGTCTCTCTTTGAATATTATAAAAACGACTTATTGCATTTATATGTTATGTTTTGCATATGCAATCGCTTACGTATCAACGATATTTTGGCGGCCAAATGAAAAACGGTGCCGGATATCCGAATTCAAAAACTTTAATGATGAACTGCCGATAGACTAAGACATTTTTAATGTAAGATGTTGATTTGATATACGTTTTCAATTTATAGTTCAGGCCTCTAGAAGTTAACATGTCGAAGTATTTTCCAAATAAAATATCAATAACAACAATTAACATTATACCTTGATTCAATACTATCCACTATTAGCCAAGCTTACAGCGAATTCTCTGAAAAGCAAGAGCCCTCGAGTTCGAAACCCCTCCAGGCGTTCTCTGACGTTACACTTGAATAAACACGCATTATGGTGAAGTGATCAACTATTTTGATATCTATCACTTTTAATACCACATGTTTAAACCGTTAGGCAATTTAGACCATTTTCCGTATAACAAGTCCAGTGAATATCCGATATTTTACTCTCATATCAGCTCGGCTGTTATACAAACCCACGAGGGTTCAATTCACCTGAGCAGGATTTGCACTTAAAACTTCATGACGTTACTCCAACTCTATTAAGACATTCTAATTAATTAATTAATTTGTAAAACATTATATTGATATACGACGACTAAGCGTTTTGTTCAGAGTTTTAGCTCTACGTTCAATTTTTATATATTCGCAGTTCTAAAGCTGCTGAAAATGGCTAAATCAGTGCGGGCACTTTTAGACACAGTCATGCAGGCTCTGCCGGAAGTAGGAAATCTGGGTCTTCTCTTCTTCCTCCTCTTCTTTATCTTCGCAGCTCTGGGAGTGGAGCTCTTCGGGCGAGTGGGTAAGAGTCCCTCCATTGTCATCATCATCATCATCATCATCGTCATCATCATAATCATCATCATCATCATCATCATCGTCATCGTCATCATCATCATCATCATCATCATCAGTATCATCATCATCAAAATCAACGAACACTATATATTATTATTAGATGATTCTTTTAGAGTTAATCATTAATCAGCATTGTAAATGAAAGCATTTTGTAATTATAATTTCAAAGCCGAACTCAATGAGCTATAATTTTAATAGGCCTACACTAATTTAATATGATATTTCATTTCAAAGCACTGATTATGGTTTAAATGCGTATAACCCTAGAAATGATTATGGTTTAAAGGCTTATAACCCTTGCAATTGATTATGGCTTAAAAGACAGGCCTATACGTATATGCATACAGTATATTTATGTGTGAGTTTTTATATTTTTTGCGTATATATTTTTAACATTCTAATTTTTCTCCAGTTTCATTTACTTTTCCCCAATTTGCAAATAGTTATTATAATTAATTGCTAGCAAATTGAGGGTTTTTCATAATTGTACTGAATTAATGTGATATTGGTAACACTACAGAGTGTTCAGTAGAATTCCCTTGCGAAGGTCTGGGGAAGCATGCACATTTCCACAACTTTGGAATGGCCTTCCTCACTCTCTTTCGTGTAGCAACTGGAGATAACTGGAATGGAATCATGAAGGTCAGTATATTTAAGAATAAACTATCCATTTATAATTGTAATAAAGAAATGCCTTGATGATTCAATCGTTAAAGTGGTCGGTGTCTCAGTCGGTGAATAAGCTGTCTGAGGTTCGATTTACGGTTGAGACAGTAAGGTGAAGGCTAAAAGCTAACGTTAACGTCAGTTTCCTTACTCGAAAGCTATGTCAGTGACGGGAGAGCCCAGGTTTTGACCCCGCACATACTAAACCGCGGTCGAGTATCTTACCAACATCGCCGCAGGCTCCAGCCTGTATGAGACAAAAGTCAGCACTTAACTGTACATGTATAGCACACATCACCTTGATTCATTCTGTTAAACTTTTATCTTGCATTGGTTTGTCTTACTGCTATACCATCGCCGCTGTCTACAGCCAGTGGCAAAGTCGGTAAGGTACTCGACCGCGAATCAGTATGTGCGGGGTTCAAATCCTGGGCTCGCCTGTCACTGACACCTCTTGCGAGTGAGGAAACTGACGTTAACCTTAGCTTTGCCAGTTTTTTTAAGTTTGTCTCTACGTTCATACAGGACACGCTGAGGGACGACTGTAATGACAGCGAGCACTGCCAGAGGAACTGTTGTGTCAACCCCATCATAGCCCCAGTCTTCTTCGTCGTCTTCGTACTCATGGCGCAGTTTGTGCTCGTTAACGTTGTCGTGGCGGTGCTCATGAAGCACCTAGAGGTTACTATCTCTCTCAGTGCTATCACTAACTACAGGTCCTCACCTATAGTAACCTAGTGTTATAACCTAGATAGTAACCTTGAGGTTACTATAGGACATAGAAACCTAGAGATTACTATCTCGCTCACTGCTATAACTAACCACAGGTCCATGGCATATAACTTTAATATGCCATAATAATAATAATAACACACATTATAATGAAATGATCAACTACGTTGATATCTATCACTTTTAATTCCACATGCTAAATCCGTTAGGCACTTTGAAAATTAGTTTAGTTGTGTTAAGGTTATTTATACAAGATGAAGTACTAAAGCTGGAAAAGCTAATGGTAACATCTGTTTCCTCACTCGAAAGCGATGTCAGTGACGAGCAAGCCCAGTATTTGAACCCCGCACATACTGATCTGCGGTTGAATATCTTACCGACATCGCCACCGGTACTCTACATACAAACGTGTAACGGATTCTTCATCGAAATTAAATAATCCGAAAATATAAGTCATTGATTTAAATTTCTGGAACGTCAACATCATCTTAGAAAATCTTTAATATAGGGTTTTACTATTGATAGAGAAAAGTACACTCAGCATATTACGAATTCACAGCTACATTGCTGTTCTATTGTTGTTTTTCAATTAAATTCTTTGAAATATAGGCAAAACTTATATTTAAAAATAGCAAATTAACTCAAATTGAACATATTTCTTTTAAACAAATATTGTTGTTGTATTCTTAAGTGTAGTATTTAATATACGTGTATAATAGTATAATATTTAAATAAATTCATTGTATTTTCCAATGGCATCCTACACGCTATTAAATTTTAAGTATCAAGATGATGATAAATTTATAATATAAACTGTGTGTTTAGATTCTTTAGTTACTTAATAATTAATTATTTTATTTGTCCACATATTTTTAGTCCTGTAGTAGCATTAGTTATTCAGTTTTGTAAAAAAATGTTATTTTCATTCTACCCATAAGTCTCAGAAATTTCGCGAAAAAATTCATAATTTCGAATACTCCTATAGCTTTGAATCAGTATCTTCTATAAACAATGAAAGCAGTATATTATATAACACCACACATTCGTCAAATTCGATAATATTATTGCAAAAATTGAATAAACATTATTTTAACTGTTAGCTTGTCGCACATTGGTTTGAATTTGTTATAATTGTAAAAAAATATTCTACAAATTGTGTCGCTGGATAACAGTACTGATTAACCCTGTAAAATACTTATACTGAAGGATAACTAGTGAATGGTGTGTTTTATAGAAAGTTTTTATTACATTTATCTAATTTTTTAAAACTATTATGTTAAATATAATGCGAACTCTCCTAAACCCTGATCACTCCTACAGGATGGTAAGAAATATTTTGAGGATAGCGATGATGAAGATGATGGTGATGAAATACTAAAGAGATTGGATGAATTCAGACAATGGTTTTCCAATGTGAGATTATTCACCTTAATTCACCAAATGTATTAATCTCTCCACCATTGTTTTCTAGTCCGTTATTCCTTTCTATGTATCTTTATATATATATATATATATATATATATATATATATATATATATATGTATATATATATATGTATATATATATATGTATATATATATGTATATATATATATATGTATATACATATATATATATATATATGTATATATATATATATGTATATATATGTATATATATATATTATATATACATGTATATATATATAATTATATATATATATATATATATATATATCTATATATATGTATGTGTGTGTGAGTGTGTGTATTTACCGCATTCATATTCTTTTGCGATAGTCTGCTATTCACCTATATTAAGTTCTGTTCACCTTCATCTATTATTTCTTATTTATTTTCTATAAATATCATCAAATGCATAAAAATATTCGTAACTTCATTTGCTTGTTTTCTATTTTCTCACCGTTACCCCACGTTCACACAAAGCTGATCACACTGCTCTGTTGTGTAATCAATGCATCGAACACGATACCTTATTTGTTATCAATTTAATTTTTCATATCACATCATATCTGTTAATTTCTACCCTGCACTTATCAAGTCCATTTCATCTACATTCTCTATTTATAGTGATGCTAATTATTTTCGTGCTGTCGTTATAGGATCTGTATAGAAAGGTAGTAAGAAATATTTGATAGCGAATGCCTGATAACGAATGTCTGATAACGAATGCCTGATAAGGAATGTCTGATAACGAATGTATGATAACGAATGCCTGATAAGGAATGTCTGATAACGAATGTCTGATAACGAATGCCTGATAAGGAATGTCTGATAACGAATGCCTGATAACGAATATTTGGTAATAAATGCTTGATAACGAATGTCTGATAACGAATGCCTGGTAAGGAATGTCTGATAACGAATGCCTGATAACGAATATTTGGTAATAAATGCTTGATAACGAATGTCTGATAACGAATGCCTGGTAAGGAATGTCTGATAACGAATGCCTGATAACGAATATTTGGTAATAAATGCTTGATAACGAATGTCTGATAACGAATGCCTGGTAAGGAATGTCTGATAACGAATGCCTGGTAAGGAATGTCTGATAACGAATGCCTGGTAAGGAATGTCTGATAACGAATGCCTGATAACGAATGCCTGATAAGGAATGTCTGATAACGAATATTTGGTAATAAATGCTTGATAACGAATGTCTGATAACGAATGCCTGGTAAGGAATGTCTGATAACGAATGCCTGGTAAGGAATGTCTGATAACGAATGCCTGGTAAGGAATGTCTGATAACGAATGCCTGGTAAGGAATGTCTGATAACGAATGCCTGGTAAGGAATGTCTGATAACGAATGCCTGGTAAGGAATGTCTGATAACGAATGCCTGGTAAGGAATGTCTGATAACGAATGCCTGGTAAGGAATGTCTGATAACGAATGCCTGGTAAGGAATGTCTGATAACGAATGCCTGGTAAGGAATGTCTGATAACGAATGCATGCTGACGAATGCATAATAACGAATGTTTTATAACGAATGTTTGGAAATGAATACTTACTATTTCTAATTTGGACTGGTTACATATAAAATGTGCTCAAAAGCCATCGATACTCGTCATACAAGAGAAAATGTGCTTTTTTTGAGAGGACGATAGATACGAAGAAACTTTAGGCTACATGGAGTCTAGGGAACCTTTCCTGATGATCAATGCCATTACTTGGGCAGCATGTACTCTATGGGTTGATCCGCTTGATTAATGTTTTTTAATTGATTGATAGATAAAGCATGGATTGGGTATCATTCATTTGACTCTAAATAAGATATTTGTTTAAATATAAGTGCATGTTTTCTATTATCTGTTGTTTATCTATTATCCCCTATGTCAATGTACCCAGTTTATAATTTATTATTGTATCTGCATCAATCACGAGGATGCGTTATAAACAGCTGCATAAATTAAGTACATAATTTAAGAAGTTAACAGAAGACATAACAGTAAGTATTTAGGTAAGCTAGCACAGATGCACGACCAACCTATCAAACACAGATGCATAAAATTATTCAAAGGTAATGCTTTTAATAGACGTAATGCATTATACTGGTATAATAAACCAGTTGCTAATAAGCTGCTTCCGTAACACATCTAACTACGATATCATTTGGCAGATTTAATTGATTCAGTAACACGTTTAAATACGATATCATTTAACACATTGAACACAAAATTAGGAGTACCTGATATCGTGTCACTTAAAAAAATTACAATATCATTGGAGTTTCGAAATGGACCTTAAACGTTGTGTTTTAAACTCATCCGATTTTTACTAGTGGAGTTTTCTACATTTCATCGAAGCAACAACTTTAACCACTTAGCTGAATGCTCTAGATGCATGACGACATCGGCAAAACAACTTCATATAATCTTTAGTTATTTTGAGAACTTTTTTTAAAAGTCTATTTTCTCTAAGGCCTTTTAATATCAACAATAATGTAAAGAGGTTGATTTCTATTTTAAAGGAATCTCATCAGAAGATGAATAAGGAGTTTGATGTGAGATCAACGTCAGCCCAGAGAAGTTCTGCCGTTCAGTCTCCAGCCTCGGCAGGAAAGGTAAAAGGAAGCCCCTTATTATTTCTTGTGTTGATTTGTTGTACTAATTTGTTAGCTCGTAGCTTGAGTTAGATCACGCATATATTCATAGAGAACATTACAAAGTATGAAAACAGCGAACCTAGTTTCCCAATCATTAATGATACTCTCAGAAATTGATTAATCATAATCATAATCATATTAATCATAAAAAACATAATAATAAAAATAATAATAATAATAATAAAAATAGGCCTAATAAAAATAATTATAAAATAATAATAATAATAATAACAATGAGTGAATTTATATGAGCGCCGCTCTATGCAATAAGCCGCTGGTACGCTAATGAAATCCTAAGTTCGGCTACCATTCGGCTTGACACCACCAAGTGTACACGACTAGGTTTTTATTCGCCCTTAGGAAGAGAAAAACCAGCGTCGCAACGCGTTCTCGAACTCACGTCCTCTCAGTTAAGAGGCGAACTCTCTACCACTGCGCCACAATGCGTTCCTTGATGCTTAGTCATAGATGCGTAGCCTCTGCGATGACTTGAGTTTTATCACGTCGTGCAAACCGGGGACATGTGATACTTGTAAATTAACCCTGGATACAGTAGTGTGGACTACTTTAGTTATTAGTCTAAATTCTCTAAAACATGTTGACAATTCCAGTAAAAATTCTTGTCTATTTCAAAACATTATGCATGTTAAGCTGGTGTTAAATCGAATGAAATTATACTGAAGATATAAATTAAGTAATTGTCAGGTTTCTTGCTGTTAAAGTTAGTAATATCTTTGTGTTGATTATGTTAATTTTAATTTTTCGACCATGTTGCATCGAACATGGTCTACTTCATAGGAAAAATATTGAATAACAACGGATATTAATGATCACACCAGACGAGCTTTAATCGTAGCTTCAATCTTCGTATGATCAGTGTTATCACATTCGCTCTTATATGGCCTGACATACATCTGCCCTTTCTATTCTCTCAAAATTATCCTGAAGATCCGTTTCAATACAGAAAATAACGCTTTTTCAACGCATATTTGGAAGGTAGGCCTAATAGAGTCAAAATTTAAATTTTGTTATGGAATAGGTCATAATTATATGCAATAGTGAAATAGTTTGTAAACTTATTAAATGCTATCATTTAACATATATTAATCTAATTATTTATTTATTTTATTCGGTTAATTTTTTTTTGCTTTATTAGCTTAGTTAGTTGTAAAGTGAACAACTTGTTGATTGATCGATTGCGTCGTAAATAATACAAGTAAGTATTACATGCAACTGTTGATAGACGTCCCTGACATCATCTCTGGATGAGGAAACGGACGTTAAACCTTTATTATTATTATTAGTAGTTTCAGAATACCATTTATACTTTGAGATGTTTATTTGTAGATATCTCACGCATCCGTTCAAGTGGACTTGCCTGACATTAAGACGACCTCACTGGAGCCTGAAAGCTTTCCTTCTCTGCACGCATCTACCAACAGATCTCCAGCATTTGAACGAACTCTATCAAATTCTGCATCAGAGATGGATTTCCTTCGCGGCAATCCCAATAGCTCTCTTCGATTTGATCTATCAAACAGCGATGCCGAGGCTGAGATTCTTCAAAAGAGACTATCAGTGAATAAAAGCGTGTCCGCCGATTGTTTTCTACAGAAACAAACTTCAGCATTAAATAAAATGTTACCAAGCAGTTTAGAACAACGGGATCATTTACAGATATCTAAATACAATGATAAACCAGTCAATTCTGCAAATATGGTCACACCTTTGATCAACCATTCTTCAAAAAGTCAATTTAAGAATGAACCAGCTGTGCGTGAATTAGAAAATAATCAACTGACTCGGAATCAGAAATGTATATTCTGCAAGAAATGGCTAAAACTATTTCGCAATTCCTACGGTATGCTAGTTCCAATAGACAAAGACGTCAATATCGTATCGACTCGTAAAAATCTTACACGTAACGCGTCCCGCTCAAGTCACGAAATTTTTTCCAAGCGACCCACTAATCAGTATTGCTTTTGCTCAAATCTTTCCACCAATTCTGTAGCTGCTCTTAAATTTGATCTAAACGCTCCTCGATCTTCGAAACCGTTTCCAACTACATCTTACAGTCACACCACAACGAAGACATTTGCGAAATATTCCCTACCCTCGCTGTTGTTATCAAGTCCCTCTAGACAGTCCGGCAGATTAGTTAAAATACCGAGATTTGTTTCCTGTTCTCAGAGGTCCAGTGTTCGGAATCTGATACGAAACAGTCGTAGTTTGAACTCTTCTTTAACTGACGAGCGCCTGTGGCAAGGCTGCTCAAATAATGAGGAGGGAAACGACCAACAGCGATTGTTGCCAAATAGATGACAACCGCAAACTCCATTTTCGTAGGTTGAATGGGTTCAGAAATTTCGAAACGTTTCCAATATTTCTGACGTCCCTGACATCATCCTTGTATGAGGAAACGGACGTTAAACCTTTATTATTATTTAGTATTATTAAAAATCGATGCTGGTATCTCACATAGAGTATAATTATGTAATTATCTGCGATTATTAGAGAAATTGAGCAGATATTTATTTGCAGAAAATTTATATTAATCAATACGGTCGCTAAAGCTTCGAATTCGCTAAAACTACTACTTAAATAACTTTTATTTTTCATTGCAGTTTATCTTTTAAATTCATACTCGTTACTAAGAAATTTGTAGGACTGAAACGAAGACACCCTCCAATTTCATCTTCAAATAAATATTTGTAGGGTTTTTTTTATCTTGAAACTCTACTAATCATCGTAACTAAATATTTGTGTTGGTGCATAACGCTATACAGTAAATATTACGACATTTGTAATCTAATGCTGTGAATTCTTACTTATCTTCTTCAATATTACAAGAGATGTTATCACTTCAGTGGTAAGCGAAAATAACCTTTCAATGGTAGGTTTAACTGATATTTCAGTGGTACGCTTATCAAAGCTATCAATGGTACGCTTATCAAAGCTATCAGTGGTAACGCTTATCGAAGCTATCAGTGGTACGCTTATTTAAGTTATCAGTGGTACGTTTATCAAAGCTATCAGTAGTACGCTTATCTGCCCTATTCGTGGTACGCTTAGACCAGCGAAATCTAATTACAATTATTTACGAAGGATGTTTTTAAAAGTACTACTTAGACTCTCATATTTTCGTATTAATGGTTTGATTGCATTTCCCTCCAAATATAGAGAATCTGTTAGAATGTGTTGTTGGCAATTGTTGCTTGTAAAATGTTTTTTTTAATACTAACGTTATAGGCCGAGGTCATTCTGACGTTAAATCGTGCGTTTGTAGTGTTCCAAGAAGTGGAGACGCAAAACGTCTCATCTCTTAAATAAAAAGTTAATTGTACAATTATTTAATATACATTAATGACATTTTACTTTTATTGTTATTGTGTTTGCCAATATAGTTTCATATTGTTGAACTCATGCCAAAGCTAACGCAGAGTTTAGCGTCAGTTTCATCTCTCGAAATGACAACAGCGACGGACCGAGCCAGGATTTGAAATTCCCAATTATTGATCCGAAGTCGTAAACTCAATCGATGCTACCACTCTGACTCATCCTATCACTAATTGTGCTTTCAACATAATTAAGGATGTGAAGAAAAAGTTCGTCTATAATTCTAACACCGTCTCTTCAGTTTTGAACTTTCATTTACGAGTTGATTTCAGGATTGACAAACTTTCCCAGTCATTTAGTTTAATATTTTGTTACTTTCAGAACGTTCAAATTTCTGATTGACTTTAGAGAGACATCGCAAATACTTCTAAAGTCGTTTCTAATAAAAAAAAGGACGTTAAATCTGCATACACCTATGGTTTGATTTTTATAGTATATTATGAACGTCGTAGAAAAACTCAGAAGATGTAGATAATTTATTTACAAAATTTAAAGCACTGAACACCACTTACAAGCATTCGTCGAAACGATTCAAAAATCAAATCAAAATATACATAATTAATGAGACGATAATAATTTTAAATATATGCAAATTTCGCTTTACTCACAGCAATTTATCAAAACATTACGAACACCAATCAAGTCACGTAAGAGTTTCAATCATTATGGACCCAAGTATTTAGTATATGATTCTCTAAGTGCAGCTTTTAGGTGGTAATTAAATTAACTTTTTAAAATCGCTATTATTATTTTTCAAAACCGAAATGAGTTCATTTCAATTCAATTTGCAATCTTGATTAAATTCAATTTATACATTTAACACTGCCTTAATAAAATCAATTGAGTTTTTTGGAGAATTCTGGACAAATGTCATGTTCAAATAAAATTAATATGCTAAGTGCTATTGGCTCTGACATCATCATTGGGTGATGAAACGGATTAAAATTCGTTCTGCCATTATGGATACTATTATTGCAGATGCTAGATGTATGGGCCCAAAGTCAACGATTTCTTAAAATCGTTAGAAAATAATGCATCTTGAAGGAAATACTAAACCTAAATTACAATTTTTAATAGTAAATACAACATGGAAAAACAATGAAATGTTATATAGCTACGCTTTAACAAAATGATAATAAGAATGTATTAAAATTAGAGGCCGATAATTATATCATGTTGCTGTGTCAAATAAAGTCTTTGGAAAATAGTTCACGACTAGCACTAATCCTATGCAGGAAACATATGCATATCAGTTTCATAATTTAATCATAAGCAATTACAAAATTTTTATTAACTAAAATGTCTACTAAACTCATTCGAATAGCTGTACATAGATTTAACATCAAGCTAAGCAGCATTTTCCTTCCTTATTTTAGTTTACAAAATAGATAAAATGGTGGTTTCGAATTTTAACAAATCTATACGTTTATGTGTAGCATTAATGCATAGGGCACAGCAAAATTACTAAAAAAAAGCTAAAATTTGGTTATTATTACAACAAAAAACTCGTATAATTGAATATATGGGTAGATAACTTCTGGAAGATTACCTAAACGTTTTTCATCGTTGTAAGTGAGAGCTTTATAAGTGAGATATATTCAAATATCTGACGGGTAACGCTTGTATGGAATGGTTGAACTTTTGACAGAAAACGTTACACATAAAACATCTACGAACAAACCTACTCCTAAATTAAATTAGCAGATATTGTGAACGCACAACACAGTGTTATACTGTGTAAGATTTTACGTACGACAAAAATAATAAAACAACACTAAAGCAGGCTTGAAATGCTCTAAAATCGTACATAGGCTTTATACAGTACACATTTCTAAATCCATAATAACGGCAAGTACAGTATCATAACATTCCAATACAAATAAATAGATTTGAGAATGAAATAAAATGCGAGTAGCGATGAAATAACATAAAAAATAACAAATCCAACAGCAAAATGTTGTAACAATTCAGGGCGTTGTAATCATCTCGCTATGCTTCCATCTGGTGAATACAAGAAAAAGCACTAGACAATAAGAGAGATAATGAACAAAATTATAACCAAGACTGCTGTATTAACGCCAGTCTCAGAAGCGCAGTGCTTCCTTTAGGAAATAGATTGAAGTAATCGGCGTGTAATCAATTCAACTCACCCGAACTGCTGACATCGAAGAGTTCTAATATATAGCTGGTTAAGCTAATGTTAACGTCAGTTTCCTCACTCGAAAGCGATGCCATTGACGGGCGAGCTCAGGATTTGAACCCTGCACATACCGATCCGCAATCGAATATCTTACCGACATCGCTACTGGCTCCAGCCAGTGTAAAATGTGTCAAGTGTTGATGCGTCCAAATCCTAACGTTTACAAAAAATATCTCACAAACCAAAGGCCTCGACAACAAAACTATGATAAATGAGATTGTTGGTTTATCTGTTGCTACGTACTGAAAGTAAAGACAACATTTAACAGCAATCGGAAATAGACAATCCTTAATAGTTACAGCACACGCAAATTTATAGACTCTGCTTTGTTTTCAGTTTTCAACACAAATTCGATACCAATGCAGTAGAAGCAGTATGCTCTGGTGGGTATGGGGATTCGTGCCCCCCATATTCCCATGCTCATGCTGAAGCTGAGGATAATGAAATACATAAATGATATGGGCTCTAAGTGTTTCTACCCAACCTCATTTTAAATGGGCTCTAAAGATTTTAGTCCCACCTCTATTGAAATGGTCTCTAAACATTTATAACCCCAAGTCCATGTTGGTGAAATAAATGGCTGCATTAAAGAAGCCAATATCACTGATTTTCCTACAAATTACCAGCTTAAATTCTGCTAATTTCTTCTGCCACTACCATTCCTAACACTACGCTTTACTTGAACTGAATCGCATCTATGAAAAAATTTCCGCGTTTAATACAGTAGACTGCTTTACATTACATTACCTTTACATTACTTCCCTGGCTTTAATGTTTTAGCGTTAATTGTATTTAGTAGATTCTTAACAGAAGCCCGGAAGCTCGAAGACATTGGTTCGCAATTAAAGATGATTAAATATATAGGATAAATATAGCATTGCAGAATCTCTAGTGGCAAAATACAAATGAAAGATTATATACTGAAACAAAACAATCGCTGCCATTGTCATGCGATATATTCATGTTGATTCTCGGTCATTAGCAGTGTTGCAAAATCAGTAATATTAATAAAGAAGATTTTTCATATCTTCATAATATAAATGTTCTCTCTATTTATCGAATGGATATTATTTCACTGGTGAAAAGTGGCGAATAAGGATCTCAATAATAATTAAAGACTATGCCTTTCCGATTACGACATTTCTTAGTATCTTACAACAACGTTTTTAGTTGCTAAATGAAAGCATCGTAAAAACCGAAACTTCAAGTGAAAATAACATTTCCTGGCAGTACCACGAAACTCTAAAATCGAACGTTATATGTTATATAATAGGATAACATATGTAATTAAATATTCAACTATACCCTGACGTCTACAACTATTGTAAATAAGACGTCTAAGAATAATATTTTAGGAGATTGAGGCGTAGATCTGTTTTGCTAAATATTATAATTTTGAACTGATACTGACTTTTCGAAAAAATAAAAACATAATTTTTTAAATTAGTAATAAATATTGATTAATTTAATGTCGCAGAAAGTATATAATACACGTAAATATATATATATATATATATATATATATATATATATATATATATGGATCTAATGTTATATTTTATATATATTGTGTATGTTGTGTATTATGTAATATGTCTATACATGTATGTATATATATATATATATATATATATATATATATATATACATGTATATATCTATATATTCATGTATATATCTATATATTCATGAATGTACATATGTATATATATATATATATATACATATATTTATAAATATATATATATATATATACTGTATATATATATTTATATATATATATTTATATATATATAAATAAAGTATACAACAATTACCTACTTCACATACGAGGCGATATAGACTAGAATTAAAAATAGCATCTCAGTTTGATATAGGTCTCACGGCTTTTACAAATTCAACGCACCTGTAAATCAATTCAAACTTAATTACTAAGTCTTAAGAATGCAACAGAAAACATTCAATTGATTCAAATCAAAGCCCAATCGAGTAACAGAGTATAATGTTAATAATGAAGCTATTTTGTAATTAATATATTAGCGTCATTAACGACACACATGTACTACCGTCATTAATTACATAATAGCGCCATTAATAATATAATAGCTTCATTAGCTAATAATATAATAGTTAATAAGATACTTATTTAATTACATAATTAGCATATTAAATAAATTAGTTAATAGCATAATTATCTTAACATAATTAGCTAATAACATAATAAATGAGTTACAAGTTCATTAATGACGCTCTTTTGTAATGATGCTATTATGTTATTAATGATGCTATTATGTTATTAATGATGCTATTATGTTATTAATGATGCTATTATGTTATTAATGATGCTATTATGTTATTAATGATGCTATTATGTTATTAATGATGGTATTATGTTATTAATGATGGTATTATGTTATTAATGATGCTATTATGTTATTAATGATGGTATTATGTTATTAATGATGGTATTATGTTATTAATGATGGTATTATGTTATTAATGATGCTATTATGTTATTAATGATGCTATTTTGTTATTAATGATGGTATTATGTTATTAATGATGCTATTATGTTATTAATGATGCTATTATGTTATTAATGATGGTATTATGTTATTAATGATGGTATTATGTTATTAATGATGCTATTATGTTATTAATGATGCTATTATGTTATTAATGATGCTATTATGTTATTAATGATGCTATTATGTTATTAATGATGCTATTATGTTATTAATGATGCTATTATGTTATTAATGATGCTATTATGTTATTAATGATGCTATTATGTTATTAATGATGCTATTATGTTATTAATGATGCTATTATGTTATTAATGATGCTATTATGTTATTAATGATGGTATTATGTTATTATTATGATGGTATTATGTTATTAATGATGCTATTATGTTATTAATGATGCTATTATGTTATTAATGATGCTATTATGTTATTAATGATGCTATTATGTTATTAATGATGCTATTATGTTATTAATGATGCTATTATGTTCATAATAAAGTTATTATGTTAATAATGGCGCCATTATATTTTTAATTTTGGAAGTATTTTAAAAAATCATTGGCATAGCTAATAGTAATAATATTTAAGAAGAGTTTGAGTTTGGTACTTTAGTTATAAATGTTTACTTTCTTTATTTTCTTTATGTTGATTTATGTTGTGTTTATGTTGTGTTTATGTTGTGTTTATGTTGTGTTTATGTTGTGTTTATGTTGTGTTTATGTTGTGTTTGATTTCTACTGTATGTTTATATTGTATGTTTCTTACTGCCATGAATTTGGTGAAATGAAGAAGATATTATTAGTGACACTGTTTTGTCATTAATGACGCTACTATGTCATTAGTGACGCTATTATGTTATTAATGACGCTGTTATGTTACTATTGACGCTATTATGTTATTAATGACTCTATTATGTCAATGATAACTCCATTAAGTTATTAATGAAGCACTAACATTACACACATTTTATAATTTTATTAAAATGATACCAAGAGTATCATTTTTAATAAAATTATAAAATGACATCATCGTCTCTCGCCGTTAGCCATGTTTGAAAATTATTTTAAAAAATCAATGAACCTGATGAGCAACCATTCAGTGAATATTTCAATAATCATCGGGAGAATTTTTAAATGTATGTTTTCTTAAACACAGCAGAATCAGCTTAGTTTCCTAACACAGGAAGCTTCGCGCAGAAGGTTGGCTTAGTAAACGGTTATTAGTGCTAATAGAGAGATAAACAATAATAACCACCAGTAAAACCAGTTTTTAACATTACAGCCTACACGAATGTGTGAAAAAGGCAAAGCCTTTGCGATGAAAGCAACTTTTTGGTTTTGTGTTCTTTTCTCACACTGTTGACAGACTACGAAGAGGAACATGTACATGCAACCTACCATTTAGCAGGACAAAATAATGAAATGAGAAAGCTTGTAGTGCCCATGATATGTTAGGCTAGCTATTAAACTAAAAATTGCAGATTAAAACAATATTGCTGCATTATTTCGTGTTAAACAGTGTGCAACACATTCACATCATAAATAGTCATAAGTAACAATTTAACAGCGTCTCATGAAACATTATAATGAAATAAATAGCAGGATCGTAATCTCTGGAACACTTGTAGATTTAGTCAACGACATCTTATACTAAATAATGAAAGTGTAGATAAATAAATACAATTGTCATGCATCAACAGAGCAAATGACGCCAAGAAATATGCATAAAATAGAAATATTTACTTTTCTATACAAAAATATATTACACATACAATCACATACCGTAGCTTTTATGCTAATATACTGTAGTAGCTGTCACACTATACACCACCTCTAATTTAGGAAAATTATTTGAAAAATATCTAATCCTCATACTCGATAAAGACTGTTTCAATCATTTTAATTCATCAGTATTGAAAAAATTGACACAATTTCTTTGCAACTTCACCCATTAAGTAAAACATTTTCAGTTGTTGAAAGTAATGAATGTATAGAGTAACGAAAACTCGCAAAATGAAAATGTTACAATTTTATTTATATTTTTTAAGTACTGAATTAAACTTTTCGGATGTAAAACTAAAAATACTTCGACTATACAATGAACATAACTTATTTACATTTAAAATTTTATTGTTTTTGTGTCAGTCCGAAGTTAATTTAAACATTAAATGACAAATTTTCCAAGTCTAGAAAATGTAACACAATCAGCGAAAGATAGGAGAAATTGGAAAAAACACCAGAGAATTAACTTCCGCATTTGTAATTTTATGCTTCCCAAGTTCCAACCGTCTCGGGTTATTGATAAACAAGAAATCTTATTTTCTTCTTTCCTACAATACCGTGGTAGTTTAATCGTCTCAGCTGTTCATCTCTATTTACTTCCTCTTCTCAATTACGCTTCTGTCTGAACATCTTCATCCGCATTTCATTCAATCTAAACAGCTATTACTAGTATTTTTTACTGTATGATGGCTTATCTGATTTTAATTTTAACTGCATTTTGTCATTAATTTAAAGAAACATTTGCACCAATTAGGTATTGTAGCAGATATAATGTTAATTTTACTTAAGAAAATAAATAATTTAAAAAAGACCAAATAAAGAGAGACAAATACCAAGCCGATAAATTCGGCGTTTGAGTAAACAGATATTCTATATGTTAGAACAGATTCATTCGATTTCAGTTGATTTAGAGATGTACAGTAGATAGTCAGCCAAAGCAGAAGAATTGACCCTTTAGATGTGGTATATATTATTCTAAGTAATTTTTAAGCGAAGATATTTTTCATATTTTAAGTGGATGTGCAAAACCAATTCTATCATGTATATTTTTGAAAGAAACTTCTATGCATGTTTATATACGATTAATATAATGAAATGATAATAAAAACGGTTCTATTTCTTTCTTGGTTCAATTACCTACCAAGCTAGATTTTTAGTTTCAATAGGAAAAAAACATTTACGATAAAAACATCCTTATAAATCGGCGAATTCTATCATTACTTCCATCCCACAAAGAGTAAAAATCAATCGATTATATTAATAATTTTGAATAAGTGAAAATTTATCCTATTCACTCAATTAGTATGCCTATGCTTCGAGAAAAATATAAATTTCAAGCACAATAATTCGATCACTGGGTGATTAAAATTCTAGAAGTTGTAATCAGAATGACAATCGCAAAACTTTACTGTAATAAAAAATACGATTTACAGTCACAAAAATCACCGTGATGAGCCTCGTCAAAAAGAAGAAGAAAAGGAGCTTTACAGTGTTGCTGGGTCATATAATTATACTGCAAGAAAATGCGCATTAAAGACCAAAGAAGTTGAACTAATAGAAGAGGACCGCCATGATTTCCTAAATCCTCTCTAGGCATTACTAGGACGCTCAAATTGTAACATGCCAGAGATCATGAAGAATCGACTGAAGCGGCATAAGGGCAGCGAGAAGCTAAGTGTATCTTATTTACTTCTAAAGCATTCCAAGGCGCGTCATGATTTTCCGAGATGCAGTTGAGAGGTAATTGAAGTTCGTCCCAGCGAAACTTCTGACTACCACGAGATATCATGCAGTAAATATTCGTAGCTGATACTTGATAGAAGGTACTAGGCGCTTTTGGGCAATCGAGTGTTGAACTTACAATTTCTAATTTCAGAAGCACAGAGCATTACCACTAAACCAATGATTACTCTACTGCAGCACAGTAACACCGACAATTGACATAAAACAGCAGCAAAGAAACCACCAGCAATAGCAACGTCATCAGTAGTAGCGACCTCACTAGTAGTAAAGAATCACCAGTAGTATAGAACCACCAGTAGTATAGAACCACCAGTAGTACAGAACCACCAGTAGTATAGAACCACTAGTAGTACAGAACCACCAGTAGTACAGAACCAGAACACAGCTCACCAGCACAACACAGCTCACCAGCACAACACAGCTCACCAGCACAACACAGCTCACCAGCAGAGGAGCTACCACCAGCACAACACAGCTCACCAGCACAACACAGCTCACCAGAACAACACAGCTCACCAGCAGTACCGGTTTATAAACGAGACGCTAATATCACACACGACGATCAGAGGACGACATCTCGACATATCTGCTGAGCTGAGAGCAAATAATTAATCTACACACATCACGTGACATCAGATGATCTTTCTAGAGCTACTTCTTACAAGAGCAAGATTCATCAAACATGTTTTTCCACTTCTCAGTAAATTATCAGGCTAAAGATTTCAATCATTTTTTGCAGGCAGTTTTCAGCTGCAGCCCAGTGGCCCGGGGGCCCGGGGAGTGGTGCCCCATCCCACACAACGTCTATCCCCCCCCCCGAGAATTCGGTTATTTTAAGTAGCTTCTCAATTTATTATCACACGTGACTGCAAACATGAATTAGGACAATTTCACTCATGTCCGTCTTGGAGAGCTATTACTCTACTTTGCATGCATCTCTGTCTCTCTCTCTCTCTCTTAGTGCACTGCCTACTGGCAGGTCCATCGCATGCAAACCGATACAGAAATAAATTGATTAATACATGTACATCAAGCAGTAACACTAACACATCTCTGTGGTATATCGTTATACGGTCGATTAGATGACGAAGCTTGGAGTTCGATTCCTTATCGACTAAACGAAAGAGAAAGTAGGATGTCGTAACATTTTGTTGATACTTCCTACCGCACGATATCACCAGTAGTTATGACATCACATATTTTACGTAACTGACGAAATTTATCCTTTATAGAATTATAAACTCTCAAATGACTGCAACTATTTTCAATAACAACTCAAAACAACAGATGATAGAACGATGAACCCACTTATCTTTTTTAACAAAAAGTCTACACAAACTGACATCCCAGCAGGCATATATATATAACTAAACTTCAGATTTAAATGACTTTCATTAATTTGACATTATAAGGATTTTTTAACTTAAAATAAAACACGCACACACAGATGAACACATATAGACCGGCAAGTATATCCATCCAAGCAACAAACGCACAAATTCACGGATACACATACATACATACGCACATACTTACACCTACATCATGGCATTCTGCGCAGCTAAGGAAGCTGCTCTCGTACTGTACACATCCACCAAACTTTCCTCATTCACCAAAAACTGACCTCCAAATCCATCGGTCACGAGTACAGATCGACCTTGTGCCTTGGACCTCTGGCGGGAGATTGTCGTAGGTCGTGTGGTCTTCTCTTCAACCACCCTGCACCGTTGGGTCGAACCTCGAGTATTGACCGATCGAGTCGTCCTCGATACACAATTGTTGTTTACTAAGTCGCTGTCGATGATTTTTGTAAAATCGTAGTTTTGTAGGATCGAAATTTCGCCGCCGTCGTGAAGTAAAATCGACGAATCCTTCATGTCGCAGGTTTCCTCAGCCTGAACCTCCGACATTTCATCCTGATCAAAATCATCCAGAGAGGATTTAGCCGGTGACGCAATGGTGACGTCACTGGAGTGATGAACGATGACGTCGTGAAGTGGAAATACTGGCTGGATTGATGATGATGCTGAAGATGATGATGAAGAAGATGATGATGATGATGCTGAAGATGAACACGCGACTAAGGGGGTCTCAGATGATTTCTCGCTGACTTCGTATGGGGCAGATTCTCCTCTCATTTCACAGATAACGTTGGTCAGGGCCTTGATGTAGTTCTTCGCTAGGGTAAGAGTTTCTATCTTCGACAGCTTTCTGCCGATCCTCACATGCGGAATGACTTCTCTCAGTCCCTGTAAAATACAACATAATAATTGTAATTAATAATATTAATAAATAATAAATAATAACAATTAATAATAATTACTACTATTAATATTATTAATATTGATTAATAATATATAGTACTTATTTTAATTATTATATATGATTATTACTGCTGAAAAACATTGGCTCAAGCTTTTAATCTGTTTCGTCCGTGTACATAAAAATTTAGGTCCAAATACTAAAAAGTTACAGCTATATACTGTATATCTGACGGAATCAACAATCATGGTTTAAAAAAGCTAAAAAAGCTACGATTATCTAACTGACAATCAGTCAGTTTCCTCACTCGAAAGCGATGTCAGTGACTGGAGAGCCCAGGATTTGAACCCTGTACATACTGATCCGCGGTCGAGTATCTTACCGACTTCGCCAATGGCTCGAGTCAGCGGCGAAGTCGGTTAGTTTACATTGTCAGCGTCAATTTATTACACAAAAACCTAAGCTGATACACGCTATATCATACAGTAGAAGCTATTCTCATAATCATGCTTTCACTGTGAGCTCATAAATATCTAAACTTAAGCCGCTGTCAGCGTTGCGACTGACCTTAGTGGTAGATCAAATCTGATAACGCAGCGGAAAAAAAGGTTTGCAGTTATTTTCTTGAAGTAGAGATTTATGTATTGGTAACAAATTTTAAATCAATCAATCAACTAATCAATCAATCAATGACTCAATCAATCAGATTAATCAATCAATCAATCAAGCAATCAATAAGTATATTTATAATGCGCCGCTCTATGCTAAATGCCACATAACGGTGAATGGACATGAGATCAAGTAGCCTGGTGGTAAAATGCCGCAATCGGTGTAGCGACTAGAACCACTTAGATATGACACACGCTGATATGTTTCGTGATACAACAGTTACTTAATTTTGATAGGGAATCGACTGATGATACATTGAGAAGTTGAGAAGCCATTTCGTATCCAGACCCGGCTAAACTGGGATTCAAGGGTAGATGATGATGGCGATTATGATGATGATGATGAAAATGATGACGACGATGAAGATGATGATGATGATGATGACGACGACGACGACGATGATGATTTAAAATACTAAAAGACAATACGTCAAAAATAAAAATGGCTTCAGCAGTGGCAGTAATTTTGAACTCATCAGAACTTATTCTAAGTTACTGCCTCGGTAGCCATTGCCTCGTTATTAACTTACTTGTACGTTCTCTCCTCACACTTGTTCAACCTTTATTCACAATCATTAAACTACGCTAACCCTATGCTCAGACATGCCTTGTTAAATAGCTTGTCCGCTAACACGAACAATGTATAATTAAAAATACGGGTTCTAAATCGTTTAACTTAAAGCGTAAATAGCAGATGAATTAAACTCATCGCCTGGATGAATTTAAAATTCATTGTCTCAGTCAAAGATGATGTCAGGAACGCAAAGGAAGAAGACGTTAAACATAGTTGCGTCTTTAAATGTTTATTTTGTTTTTATTCCGAAATTTATAATTTTAATTCAGGCAAAAATATCTTATATTATACGCTAACAAACAGTGCAGTAGAGAGATCTACAAATAGTATAAACTTGGATAATAGATCCGTATCAATACCCAGCATTACATACAAATCCAATCCAATAAACACTTCAGTTCAGATAAATATTTTATTGGAAAATTTCATTAAAAGTTTAATATATATATATTTTTTGTTTATAATGTATATATATATATATAATGTATATATATATATGTATGTATATATATATATATATATATATATATACTGTATATATATATATATATATATATATATATATATATATATATATAAACAATTGTTTCAGAGTTCAATCAAGCCGTATTAAGTACCTGTACCGCTTAAATAATGATGCCATCATGTCCCTTAATTGAAAATTATGTTTTTGGAAAATAGAGTAGACTAAATACTGACGAGTGAATCAGTAATGGAGGGGTCAGCCGATAGAAATAAGTTTTTTGTATTTAGTTTGCAAACACAACCTGCTTGTAGTTGTAAGTTGGGGCTTTCATCAAATCGTACTTCAATAAAGAAAAAACCATTCGAAGCCCTTTTATACACAAATACTACTACACACTACTACCTAATCTGCAATTTAAGAAAAATAAAGACCATCTCTTAACAAAAATTGATTTCAACTTTTCATCGATGAAAATTCTGCTGTTGAGTAATCTTTTCTGCAGATTTCACAATCAAGAAAGCTAATAGAAGATAAAAACTATATTCATGCAAGAATTGATTGAGTTAAGGCTGGCACTAATGTAAAGCTTAAATTTTTACGTACTATCTTAGACCCGAGATTTACTAGAGCTTCGGTCTAATAATTATTATAACAATACTGATCCTGACAGAGAGTTGTTTCTGTACGATAAGTATAGCACTGCTATAGTGATTGAATTGATCATTATCAGGGGCAGTAAAAATAGGTTTCTAAGGTGAAAACCTGCGAATTCGACATTTTTTGAAAATTCACCAAATTTTAATCTGAAAATTTGAAATTAACATTTGCTAAATGATACAAATTAATAGTTAAGCTATAAGACAAGTCAATAATGCACATTACATTTCTCACTACTGGCTATGATTTCAGAGAGTTCAGAATAACTGTAAACCTACAAAACACTAAAAGCTTTCTTTTGTTTTGGAAAAAGCAGGGTTTTTCCACCCATGAATATTATTAAAAGCCAAATTGCTGAAGAAAAACAGATATTTCACAATTTTATTTCCGTTGTAGCCAAGAAGAGTTATCAGAGATAATGAACAGATGGCGTTGTTGACGAGTGAATAAGATGTACATTGGAGTGGGTTAGAAGATTTAGGTCTGTTTCAAGCATTACTAGTATAATTCAGGAAGTGTTTCGAGACCAACTATTTATGAAGACAATATGAAGTGGAATATTTCGATAAAGTGTAAAAGAAATTAAAATGAACAGCAGTGGGTGCGTTTTAAGAAAGGATAATATATTGCAAAGGCCTTCCATTAGAAGTCAACAACAACAAAAACAACAACAACAACAATTAGAGTGCTACACTCGTCAATGACATCATCGAGGACAATTAAGACAACAAAATCAAGCCGGCGAGCAAAAAGAAGGTCCAAAAAACGGTGCAAATTCCAAAATCCAGAAAATCGGTCCAAAGAAAATAAAAAAGAAAATCACTCAGCACTTACATGTAAATGCAAGAATGAACGCCCTGTATGTTACACTGAAGGCTCAAAATACGTTTCGTAGAATTAAGTTATTACGTGTAGGTTTAAAGAGTTAGTGATCAAATAAATTAATTATAGCGAAAGCAACCGAAACCACTTGACTGACTACCTGACAGCATCCTGTCAATTACGTTGTAACATAAATAGTAAACACGATAATGTACTCATATATGAACTACTACAACTATAAAGTCCTATTGTCCGTCATGTTTATAATATACTTCACATATACTTGACTTTTAATTGGTCGGTTCAGCGTGATCATAAAGCTTCATTTGTTTATCCAGATTTTGAATAAGAATATGAGTCTGACTGCATATTATTGAGTGTCTTGAACCTGCCATATGATAATGTCTAGACAAGAATAATTGAGAGAGAGTGAGAGAATGAGAGAGTAAGAGAGAGAGAGAGAGACAGAGAGAGAGGGAGGGAGAGAGAGAGAGAAAGAGTGAGATTGCGTAGTTAAGATAAGCAAAATCCTCGCCAAAAAGCCTTCAGTTCGAAATTTAAAGTGCCTTCAGAAAGAAAACAAAATTATTAAGCCTGAGAAAATGAAAAAATGTACTCAGGTCTCTAATCACTCATTCATTCTATCATAGTGTTACTCAATCATTCGTGACAGAGAGACAGTTGAAGGCAGGAATATTCTTATTCTTATCAAGTGGCAGGCTCAAGGTACATATTCAAAGTCAAACTCAAAGTCTGTTTCCTCGCTCCACAAGAGCACTCCTTAGATCAGCAAGTTAATCCCTTCACAAAGTCTATGCCTTATCCATATCTTACGCAGCCTATAGCTTGGGAAAAGTAGGGTTTCTGAGGTGGTTACTCGTTGCCTTCCTCAGTTAGGTGGATTAATTACCGTTTAAACCTGGGGGAAAATATTTCAGGGTGAGGTGGGTCCCCTCTTGCCATCCTCATCTCCCGCCTTTAGTCGCCTCTTACGTACACGCAGCCGCTTGTTTGCGGTTGCCCTATTCTGCAGTGATCCAACCACACCCGAACACAATGCGGGGAAATATAATACAATACATTATAATACAAGCATAAATTTTATTTAACCTGAAAGGCGTCGTTGAGAGAGTGCATTCTCTGTCTCTCTCTTTCGTTGCTCTCTATTCTCCTTTGACTCCTCTCCTTAGCACTCGACGACGATGACGGTGACGAAGATGATGACGACAACGCTGACGTGATCGTGTTAGCTCCGCCCACAGGGGCGTGTCTCTGAGAGTGAGCCCTTCGCGAAGCTCTCTCCGTCACAGAAATCCGATGTCTTCTTCCACCACCACTACTACCACCACCACCACCGCCGAAGTTACCGGCAGCCAGATTAGTTGTGTTTCTATTAGACTCCAATGTATTCATTGTTTCGTCCCCCGGCAGGGAAGCCGTTCCCGAGTCAGACGGGGAGCTAGGGGAGGAAGCCATGGGGACGCAGCCCAGTCCGTCGTCCGGTCGATGGCGGGTAGCGAGCTTCCTTCTTCCAGTCGACGAGCCGTTGAGAGTTAGAAGTTTGGTGAGGGGCTGTGTTTGACCGGGTTGATGAAGAGATGACTGACACAGCGACGATTCGATGAGGGCCCAAGGGGTCATCTCGTCTTCAGGGGATAGGTCGGTGAAGTCTGTTTCTAGGTCAATGTCACTGTCAAGGTCGAGTTGACTGGGTGGGTACGTCATGGTGACGTCACTAGGTAATACTCTAACCACTGATGACGTCATAAGATGCGACTGTGAAAATATAATTAAATATAGTATCGTTATCGTAATAGAAGTTATGAAAGAATGCCGATAACTTAATTCGAAAGTTTAAATTTAAGAAATCAATAAAGCAAATCGGATTATAGTTTATAAATATATTATCTGAAAAGTTCAAACAAGCGATTATCAACGATAATATCAGAAAATAATAAAACATCTACTTGTAACAGCATCTAAAGCGAAAGAACAACTAACAATTGTTATCTTATATCTTAATGTTATGTTATGTTATGTTATCTTAGGTTATCTTATGTTATCTTATGTTATCTTATGTTATCTTATGTTATCTTATGTTATCTTATGTTATCTTGTTATCTTAGGCTTCTATCAGCGTTTATTCAATCACCTTAATTTACCTTGATTTTATTTTATTGCTAGTTTGTGAAGTACAGAAATAAAACTTCAACCATGATACCACATTTCAGTTCTTTCGCTCTCGTATTTGACTGTTTCAAAATTTGAACCTAATAACAAGGATATGCATTTACATGTAATATTTCTGAAAATGCATGTATAGCCATCGCCTTCATCTTTGAAAGGATAGCGAAATGATGTCTTACTTTAGTTTGTTTCTTCAATCGCTAATCTTCAAAACTCATAAATAACAAAGGACTATCACAAAATATTGTTTCTCTCATGAAAATCAATAATACCGATAGCCAAGACTTTAATGCAAAAAACATTATTATTCATTATTAAGAATAGACTTTGTTCACCAGTATAAAACAAGATATACGATAAAGGGCATAAAAATAGCTATTAAAATTTTTAGCAATAGCCATGATCAGTTTCCTTCGTGATAGCAAGTCTTTGACGGGACAGTCAGGATTTGAACCATGCACCTGATAAGCTGTCGAAGAACATGTCCAAGAGCCATCGGTTCAGCTAACTCAGCGTTACATATTTCAATTTTATGTGCATTGAACCTAGCAATGATATTTAGGGCTCACTATTTATCCCATACACCGGTTATATTTGCCAGTACGCTTACCTATTTTGAAATTTTCTCAAGCCCCTACATTTTTAAAAGGAGCAATACCGGTAAAACCGATTAAATATCGATTGTTTGTGCATGACTCACTCAGCAGTTTAATATACTTAAACTCGCTAAGTGACTAGTGCAATGCAATTACTTTAGAGAGTTTCTTGTTTAATGGCTAAAAAAATCGGTGAAATGTGATCGATTTTCGAACCTGGCTCCTATTGGTCTGAGGCTAGGATACCTGCCGTTATCATTGTAAACTTCTAGGAAATCATCCTGACATCATTAGTAGATATTTTAAATATTTGTAAATAAATACCCCCCCCCCCCCTCTTTATCTCTCTCTCTCTCAAACACACACACACACACACACACACACACACACACACACACATATACACACATATACACTAAGTTGTTATACAGTCTCTTTGGGAAAATATGACTTCTACTGGTTTTTCATTGCCTTCATCAAATTTTTGCTTAGTTGCCTCTTATGGCACTCAATGTAGCATATTCTACATAATTGACTGCTACTGCATAAACACAATGCATAGGAGTAACTACATAATATTAAATCCTTGTTTATTTGATCTATGCTATTATACATTTATCTTCACTATTTATAGCCGGTGTGTAGTCTATTTAGATAAACATCACTAAATATAAATAAGCTGTCAACTAAATAATCCAACATCGTTACTTCATCAAAACTTTAAGCAATATCTAGAATAACCTCTCTATACGTTGAAAATATTCCTTCATTGCAAAGTGACCACCGTTAACTGTAAACTATATTTACTTACTCCCATATCAGGCAGTTAACTCAGGCAACTTACGCTACAGTGTAAACGAGCATTGCACTGTAGCTACCGTTGCCACGTCATCTACCGTATACATGTAATTTATATAAAGACAATAGCTTTGCCTCGTAAACGATAATTGAGCTAATCCAAGTAGTTGTCAACCTCTGCTAAAACATTCCGTAAAATCATCAACATTAATATTTGCTTTGCTCGCAAACCGGTTCAGATGGGGAGCTTTTACATGACAATGGCCAAAAACATATTTTTGAACTTCCAAATGCTCAGGCGCCGAACCTGAGGGGGAGAGCTTAGACTTCCCCCCTCCCCCTAGGAAGCCGAGAAAATTTTGCACTCTGTAGTTTCTGTGCCAGAGAAGATATAAGTTGAAAATTGTGGACACTGTCCAACAAATTTCATCCATCCTTGATCAATTCCTGGGTCCTCCACCTCCTCCTCTCAAATACGACATACTATTGAAATCAACATGCATTAAACTGGGACTATTTTAGTATAATTACAATAATTGTTCTATAATTAATTATTTTATCTATAATTAAACATAAATATTGTAAAGAAATATATAGGCATATATTTACATGATAATACATTAATGTATGAATATTTTCCACTTACTTATTAAAATTACATTATTGTATGAATATTTAAATTTGAATTCGGTCGTACAGACGATTTTTTTTTTTTTTTTGTGAAAATAACGGTCACACACAGTCATAGAGAGATGTCTTTACTTAGACACATGTAGACCTAACAAATAGGCTACAGCAGTATTAATGATTCTTTGGTGCTATTTTCATTTAGACAGACATTATTAGCCTACTATCTACATTTTGGTAAACTATAATGTATAAATAATAATGCAAATATAACTTATAAATAATGAATATTATAGTTAATAATATTAACGCAATGACAGAAATCTTATTTATTATCATATAAAATTCCGGTGGAACCATTGTGAACGAGATAGGAATAAAAGTCATTGTATAGATTTGGTCATAAATCTTCTTTCGGTGTTGAACTTTGTAATACAATGAAAGTTTTCTAGAACGACAGCGGTGTTGAGAAGCTTTGTTAGTAACCAGGCATTGTCTTAAATACAGGATTAAATTCTCTTCTCACATTAAGCTTTAGTCATTGTCAATAAAAAAATGCTAGATTTGCTATAGAACATGTTATTCATCGCGGCTTTTAGTTTTTATTACATATACCCTGGCAAGGCAGTACATTGTATGTGGCATGCTACCATGACACTTTGATAGTTAAGCGAGCATGCAATTTTAAAAATGTTTTAAAGACGTTTCTCGTTCAACTAAATCAAAATATATGTAAATATATCATTCTTATATTATATCGTAATGTTAGATGATTTAAAGATCCACTCATACGTGGACAAGAAGAGGAAAGCGGAAGACAGAGAAGAGTAGAGGCTTTTATACCATGGACCTGCCAGTAGGCAGTGCACTAAGAGAGACGCTATGTCAGGTTGTTATAGTAGAGGCATATATTCTTAAAATGTTCATATTTTAATAGCGAGCACACCAGTGACCAGTTCAATAAGTTAACCCTAGCCTCTGAACTTAAATTGTTTAATATTGTGGACACAATGGAGCCATAAGAAGAACAGATAACATTTGTCAGTCATTATCTACTGAATTTGTCATTTTTACCATGAAATTCAGTTTCTGTTGGTCGATGTTCAAGTTAGTTAGTTCAAACATATGAAGTCCTGATTAGCGCAAGCAATAGCTAAAGTCAAATTGAAAAATCTACTACTTAGTCTTATTTTAGTGTACTTTTACTTTATCTCGGTTGAGAACGAAAATTTAATTACAATAAGTTAATTACTTTGAAAAATAAACTGTAATTGGAATGATTAGCAATATATTAACTACTTCAACATAATTATTATATTATTAATTTGTCAATTAGTTATAGACCTAATAAAAGAAATAGTTAATAATTAATTAACTAGAATTGGAAGAGCTCAATTGTATTCTATTTTTTGACGTAAGCTAAATTTTAAAAACACAGGAAAGCTACTTCAGACGCCTTAGAATTTCGTTGCTATCAAATTCCGCATTTCTATCCCAGTACGTAGGACCAACTGTGCCTTAAGTCTGAATTCTCTGCTAATATCTACACCATTTCAAGGCAGCGAAAGCTCTAGCAAGTTAAAGTTCATACTATTCTTTAATTGTCTATTTTAAAAGGCTACTTTGAAATTTTACTCAATGAAACAGTTAGACCTACTTAACAAAATTGAAGCATAGAGATTGTGAGCGAATGTCAATTCATCTGCAATTCATTGGACAGGAAAATAAATAGCTGGTAAAGCTAAGGTTAACGTCAGCTTCCTCACTCGAAAGCGATATCAGCGACGAGCGAGCCCATGATTTGAACTCAGCACATACTGATCCGCGGTCTTACCGACATCGCCAATGGCTCCACCAAGTGAATAGAAGAATTAAATAAAAGTAAATAGAAGAACGAGCAAAAGCGTTGTGCTTAAGTCTTCATATATAGATCGCTGGGATCCTTGCCTATATAAGCTAAGTGGAAATCTATATGATAAGATAAAATAAATGATATACGAAATTTTGATAATTTCCGTGCGTACATCCTATCAAGACTAAATTGCAAAAACCATGTTGATCATCAACTCCATCAATTTTCTTATCCTCCTTAATTCCAACACACGAGGACATCATTCAAATCACCTCCCGCTCGACTTTATGCTACTTTAAAATCATCTAATTTATTATCTACTTCTTTTGTTTAATCTTCTTAACCATGGTATGGAATACTCCGTTCGAGGCTGCTATTAACTACAGGAACACTAAATAAGGCTCTTTTATTCTTGTTCGACATCTGATGATACTTCAAAATAGTAACACCTCCAGTTTGCTTCAGAACTAATTTAACACCTTTTAGTACCTCTCAACCACGGTATGGAATACCCTGAAGAAGCTTCGATCAACTCTAAATTGATTTAGTCTTTTAAATCTGGTTTCTGTTCTGTAAATTCATCTAAATTTCTAAGTTTAAATTAGAAGTGCCTGTGTATTTTTACTTATTTTTAAATTTTGACATTTTCACATTTCTTCCTAATTTATTTTATATTTCTTATTTTACATAGATAATTACTTCTTAACTCGGCGTATTGGATGGTTAAGTATAGTTACATGTAAAATTTTTAGAGATTTTGTCAATATTGTATCAATATATAAAGACTTTAAAAATTCTATATAAAGAAGGTTTTATACATTGACTTTCTACGCCAATATAAATGCCCTCTGTCTTAGGATTACCCTAAATGTGCACTATTATTCCACTATTATTCTGACTATCAATGCTGTGCTATACAACTGTGCGAATCGAATGAAATAAATCATCATCATCATCATAATCATCATCATCATCATCATCATCACCAACAGCTTCCCATCAATCCCAGTATAACCAGGGTTGGGATACAAATAGACGGTCTCCGCTCCTCTCTCTCCCACACCAATCACAAAATACCCATATCATTACATTAGTTTACATTTTTGCAGCAATTTATGATGCCTAGGCGATTACCAATCAAATGCCCTTTCTGCCGTTGGTTTGAATTTTAGTGCTTTGTCGCCTTTTACAATACATGTATGTATAGTTCACGGTTGGTCAATTCTTCAGCAACTCGGACACAACAAGGGTAGAATTAAATAAATAAATAAAATATCACTGAAAATCTGTTCTAGCGTATTGAGCATGCTGTCTTAACAGAACGCCTAGGAAGCGAATCCAGACAATATGTGTAGAAATAATAAGCCAGTGTGCTACTGAATTTCCTAAGCATTTCGACTATAATGCTAAGTGTATCTTGAAATTTATACAGTATAAATGTACTAATATATTAATTCATTTTTATTTATTAATTATAGCCAATCATAAAGTACATTAATTTTGTTATACAATCTTCTTCAATGCACTGCCAAGTGGCATGTTCAAGGTACATATTCATACTCAAGATCTGCTTTCTCGTTCCATAAGAGCGCTCCTTAGATCAACAAGTTAATCCCTTTACAAAGTCTTATAGTTTATGCCTTATCCATACCTTATGTAGTCTATATAATATAATACATTATCATATAATACATTGATAAAATGATTTATACGCAATTGCACAAGCAGAGTTATAGAACTAAGTCGTACTATGTCGGGGTATGAGTATATTCATCATTCACCTAACTTAAAACACTTAAACCAAATAGATATCAACCGAATCACGCAGAGCTAAAACTAACGATTTAAATTTTCTAGCGGTTAAAATTTCTTACGAATGAATTGCAAAAAGTTAAGTAACTGCTCTAACGAATGAGTTTTTAAGAACAATGTTCTGAACTTTGGTTCGTTTACGTTCGAAAGACTCCTATTTAACGAGAGAAGCGAGCGCTACAAGCAAGTGTACATATAAAGAAAATTATAGAGAAACCTGGTTAAATGCAAACGAACACAGCCTGTCTCTTCAGCAAACATCAGGAGTATATGTTGCTATAGAACATAGAAGTGCATTAACAGTGTCAATCGATGCACATTCTAGACCAGAAATAAGCAATTTTTTCTTGCATCTGTGGACTTTGTACATATTCACTCACAAATTTACACAAAATGAAATCAAGCGAAGACTACAGCAAATATAAAGATTTTGACGCCAAAATTGAATTTTAAAACTTTCCTAATAGATGGTCTTTGAGATTGATTTGGAAATTCCGAAGTGTTTTCTTCCGTATCTATAAATATTCGTAGT
Source organism: Enchytraeus crypticus (assembly GCA_905160935.1). Classification (NCBI taxonomy): domain Eukaryota; kingdom Metazoa; phylum Annelida; class Clitellata; order Enchytraeida; family Enchytraeidae; genus Enchytraeus; species Enchytraeus crypticus. The sequence goes on along the minus strand of CAJHZI010000492.1, from coordinate 540,860 downwards.
TTCATCATATGAATAGTCAACTCTATCTAGCGCAGACACTTCCTTAATCTTACGGATTTCGATGGCGCACTTTTTAAGATAGTGTTGTTTTCATAGACACAGAAGCATAAACCCTTCAATAATTCGTTGGTTGCGATCAATCATCGCGACTGACTCGGAATTTGAAATCGCACAATCGATACGTTCCAGAATTTATTCTGAGCCAAAATTTAAATAATAACGTGTATTATATGAAAATAATAATGTGCATTATATTTAAATAATAATGTGTAGCCTATTATCTTTAACAATATTTACTACCGAATATGTTAAGTATTCAAACCCCCATTTTAATCACTGCATCCAGTGTTCTTATAATTTAAGTGATGTAGACGATATACTGTAAATTAGTAATAATATTAATTAATAATAATATAATATATAATAATAATAATAATAACATTAATAATAAATAAATTATTTATTTACTAACTAATTATTATTAATAATATTATTAATAATAAAGTATATTATTATATAATAATACTAATTGCTAATTAATATTTATTTGATACATGTATATCAATTAAATACATATAACACTAAAAGCAATTTTATCAGAAAAATTTCACAGAAGGCTGAAAATGCAATTTCTGCTTTAAACCATTTTCAGTAAAAACCTCACGACGTCAAATACTGATCCCAAGTATTGTTTAAAATTATGTAAAATCTTTCAAGCTGCATGGCGGCTTGTGGTCTAAACACTTCATTTCAGAAAGCAAGCATAAACTTAAGACGAGGATCTACCTAGCAATTTAGGAGCAATCAATTAATCAATAAAAATGAATGACGATGAAGGTTCTACTTTCAATGAAACATTCATTATAGTGAAATGATTAACTATGTTGATATCTATCTCATTTAATACCACATGTTTAAACCGTTAGGCAGTTCAGACCATTTTCCGTATAACCAGTCCAGTGAATGTCCGAGAATTTACTCTCAGATCAGAGCGGCCGGGATTCGAACTCACGAGGGTTCAATTCACCACAGGATCTGTCATTTAAAACTTCACGACGTTACCAATACGATAGTAAAACGTTCCCGATGGTTAGAAATGCACAGCTAGTTGAAGAAAAAGAAGTAGTAGTTATCTTTGAACTGAGTTTCTGGATTTTTGTTTGGAACTTTTTTTTGCGCTATGGCTTGATTTTGTCTCAATAGTGCTCGGTGTTATCATAAGCTGGAGCCAATGGCGATATCGGTAAGATCTTCGACCGCGGATCTGTAGGTGCCGGTTGAAATCCTGGGCTCGCCCGTCACTGACATCGCCTTCGAGTAAGGAAACTGACGTTAACATTAGCTTTCTTAGGCAGGGTAAAAGAGAGGAGAGAGCATGCCTCTGAAGACCTGGTAAAGAGAGATGATACATGCTGTGACCTAGGTAAACCTTGCCTCTAGCCAGGCACCACGCTGATCTGTGAGTCAGCAGACACTAGAGTATATTTTCTACTATAAATTTTAAATTACACTGCGCGTATCATCGTTACTTCACGTAAAAACACGAAATTAATCAAGATAAAGCAAGAATTTTACGTCATGTGATCATCCTAGGGCACTAGGGCAGGTTTCAACCAAAGATTTCTCTATTATGTTCTTCCAGAATTTAAATCAATAATGATTAAGGAATAGTTTTAAATTCGTAATATCTGCAGAGTATTTCGATATTTAAGGAAAGATTTAGAAATAAACGGATTTTAAATGTAATGAAATATAATTGCGTTAAAATAAGTTAAACAATGAAAACTCTGCAAAAATTAGCTACCACCATAAATTATAAATATTTAATTAGTTTTAACAATTATCTAAGAATAAATAATGTCAAAATAATGTTAAATAATGTTAATAATAATAATGTTTCTATTTATTAAATAATGATTATCTAACAGATAATTAGTGTTCATATTGATATTAGTGTTCTTATTTGCGCGCAGATAAATTGCCAGGCTCTGGCAATTTTCCTACATATTGTTTGCATTTTATGAACTAATTCGAAATGAATGTGCTCTATAATGGTTTATCTCTTAATGTCCCAATTCCACCACAAGTGAACTACAGATCTCAGTTCTACAGTTGTTTACAAGTGCGCAAATAGCAGCATGACCTGCCATTATTGAGCTTATTGTAGGTTTATTTGCCTAATTCTATAAGTAATTATCTTAGAGCTCAATTTATGCACAGCCTATTTGCTTTTCTGGTTCCTGCTGCATTGTTGTATGTGTAAGATTCATGCATGGGTTATTTTGCCTGAAATAAAGCAATAAATAAATAAATAAATAAATAATAGAATTATGCGGGAAGCTAATAATGAACTCACTCTAACTAAAAATAGTGCTTGTAGAAGATTTGTCTGATGTTTGGAGACATATGCCAATATGGCTTCGTGTTTTTAGTACCTATAGATCTACTCAAATTTATTTCTCAACCGCAGCCACCAATTCCACGTGAAGTAAGCATGAATTATGCGCCATTATTACATTAAATTATGGATGATCTACAACAGCTTGACTTTCACAATAATTATCACGTGGGTCGTGAACGTCACTAGGAGTAGACTCTATCAGAGAAATTGATTTCTGCAGTTCGAATGACATCCGAATTAAATGATGAATGTTCGACAGATTTGAATAACAAATTAATCTACATTATCGCGATAATTGAAGAGCTTACGAAATATGAAATAGTTATTATTGTATGGATGACTAGAGAAAAATGTTACGCAAAAATGACATGTTGAAGGAACATTTTAAGGACATTAAATTTTCTGATAGGCTACCTAGTTATCTCTCTCTCTCTTAGTGCAGAGCCTACTGGCAGGTCCATAGTATATAACGCCTCCACTCTGCACTGTCTTTCGATTTCCTCTTCATGTCCAAATATATGCTAAATGTCCTGAACAAAATCAGGCTAGAAAAGGAAAGATTAAATCAGAAACAGTCTTTAAGACCCGACTATTGTGAACCACGTCTACAAAATTATCTCAAAATTTAACGAAAAATGAGTACAAAACATAACATTTAATTAACTGAAATACAAACTTTAAAAATAACTGTAGAATTAAACATGCATACATAATCACGTTTTTATATGACATAAACTATACCAGCAGCTTTAGAGCAAATTATCGTAAGCTATCGCAATAACCACAGCCACCGCTAGTGTCCATGAGGCTACAGAAATAGTTTTTGCTTCTATGTTTTCTGCCGGATCCAAATAAAACAATTACTCGCCCACGCGTCTATGCTTTTCTATTAGATCTCTACAAGTCAATTCAAATCATCACTAAATATAGAACGTAAAACCCTGAGAAGACAGCGTCGCCTCGTAATTCCTAAGCATTTAATGTCATACTTGTTCACACGAAATCCCCCGCATGTTATAAAAATAAGATGATCAACTGATATAAGTGGATTTGTTATCACATGCAATTTAATCAGTCTACCCATCAATCAATCGATAAATAAAATCACCAATCAGTCTGCCCATCTATCTTCCTAACTGTTAGAATGTTCAAAACGTAGAAAAACGCAATTGTCTCTTAATCAGTGTACATGGTCCTGACCCACTCGTATATGGAAATGAAGAAGAAAGCGTAAAACAGAAAAGAATGGAGGCGTTATATACCATAGACCTGCCAGTAGGCAGTGCACTAAGATACATGGTCCAGAAGCTCAAAGGTATAATTCTCAATTTTGGCAACAGCTGGACTTCTGCTATAAAAATGTGAGCTACCAATTGGTCTGCAATTTCTAGATAGATATCAATGCTACACGTTATAAATTTCTACCTTATCGTAAGTAATAATAACATTAACAACAATTAGAGTGCTACAGTCATCAATGACAACATCGAACACTATTGAGACAAAATCAAGCCAGCGAGCAAAAAGAAGGTCCAAAAATGGTGCAAATTCAAAAATACAGATAATCAGTCCAAAGGGGAATTAAAGAAAAGGAGGTTTAGGAGCAGGTCGCTGCTCATGGACACTGGATGGAAAAGAGAGATGGAAAAGATAGGTCTTCAACTGCCTATGGAACTGCTCATAGGAAAGCAAAGGCCGATGTGATTCAAATGAAGATTTCCGAAGATTTGATGGGAGAGAATTCCAAATCTGCGGTGCAGCATGCTGGAAAGAACGATTAGATAGCTTAGAGCGTGAAGGTAAGCTAGGTCTCACAAGAGTAATTATTAATTATTAACTTCATAATTAATTAATCAATAATTCTAAAATATTAATTAATAATTAAAATAATATAATTAATTAATAATTAAAAATTAATTAATTAATTAATTAAAAATTAAAAATTAATTAATTAATTAATTAATAATTAAAATAGTAATAATTAATAATAAATAATTAGTAATCATTAATTAATAACGTCATTAATAATTTCTCAATAGCACGTGCATATGTGGTTTATAAAATTGTCATTGTTGTCGAATTTACTTTGCTATTTTAATTAATATTAAAATTTCAGTAATAGTGAATTAATCTTTAGAGTTTCAGAACCTCTCTAACTATAGATGTTTTTCCAGTGGCAAGTCCAAGGTATCTAATTCTTTCTCTCTCTCTCTCTCTCTTTCTCTCTCTGTCTGTCTACCTATCTCTCTCTCTCTCTCTCTGTCTATCTATCTTTCTCTCTCTCTCTCTCAACTAAGTGGCAGGTCTAAGGTACATATTTCTAGTTACCGTCCGCTGTCGCGCTCCAAAAGGTTCATTCTATATATTACTATACGTAACGTAGCCTACGATAATCATAACGACTATTTCTGAGGTGGTTTTCTGCAGACTTCCTCAATGCTAGCTTAGTCGCCTCTTACCGCACAAGCAGTTTACGGTTGATCAGTATCCCGAACACAACACGGGAACTATTTTACAGACAATTAGTGATATACTTTGATTTTTTCTGATACCAGAGATCTAAGTTACTGTCCTATACATTGTATTTATTGTTACCAACGTTTATCTTACTATAAAATACATTGTATTTCCTGAAACCAAAATCTGCCTCACTGTCAAATACATTGCAATACCATTGTATTCATTGATACTAAAGATTTACATCACTCTCAAATACATTGTATTTATTGATACCATAGATCTACCTCACTGTCAAACTCATTCTATTTACTGTTACCAATTTTCCCTCATTCTGGTAAAGAAGAGTTTGCTATGGGATAGATTAAAAGCCGCCTAATAATGTAAATAATGTTATTAAAAAAGATGTACATCGTGGCATGTGAAATTGCCTAGATGTTACTGTGTCTGGCAATGCTTATAATTAACTTGTTGTTCGACTGAACAGTGACCTGCTATACTTGCAACTTATGGGTCTAATAAACATGTTAGCTTAATTAAATTACTTTCAGCTAATTTGAACCTAATAAAAATAAATTGTGCAGCTATTAAATATTCCGTGCATTATCATAAATTAACATGGGAAACAATACACGCGAAGACTAATACTTCGATTCTCTCAGTGTAGAGTCAAACTGCGGGCCCAAGCATCAAAGTTTTTAGGCTTCTGTCCTTTCTTTCAAAACTATCCCCTCTTGACTACCTTTTGTTTACAATTCTAAACATCACGGTTAGACAATATTATTAAGTATTATTATGTGGTATTATTATTATTATTATTAAACGTTGCTGATCGCAGCAGCGGGTGACATTGCCCTGAATCCACAGCTTTTGGCTCCAGCAGCGCCCGTCTCCATTTCATCTGTTATCGATCCACCACGACGGTGACTCCCCTGAACAGGCGTTGATGAGGCAGTTGTGAGAACTCTGTTGGGAGAACCGCTTTTAGAAGTCAACGACCCTGAAATCTGGACAGCTGTTCCTAGAGAATTCTGGAAGCGAGTATCCGATTGATTAGAGATCTGATTTGTAAAACCCGATGAGCTCTGCCTCTCCGCCTCAGCATGCCCTGTGGCCAACATCTGGTTCAGCCTTTGACCCTGGTGCTGTGGCCCTGGTGAGAGGGAACCCTGGGAGGCAGAGGCCATTCTAGTCTCGAGTATCTTCTTTGCTCGCTGTTGGTCAACGCAGAAAACTCTTGTGGACCTATCTCAGGCTCTATGGACGCACTCGAGGAGGAGGAGGGTGGTATATTATTATTATTATTATTATTATTACTACTATTATTATTACTACTATTATTATACGTTCGTATTGTATCCCTGTTGCTGAAGAATTGACCATCCGTGTAGTACACGTGTCGTAAAAGGCAACAAAACAGTAAGATCCAAACCAAAGTCATAACGGGCATTCGGTTTGATAGCTCCTAGGTTCCAGAAATGGCTGCAATAAAATCTAAAACGAAAGGAAAAGTTGCCCATCCCACAGAGAAGATTGGAGCAGGTTTATTCGTAACCGATCCTAGTTCAACTGGGATTCGATGAAAGATGAAGATGATTTAGTATTACTACTAAATATTATTATTTGGTATTATTAGAGTATTTCAAGGTCCCATCATAAAGACAATTTAAAAAAAGACTTCAGAAATAATTATGACAAATATAATGCCATAAAAAGAACATTTTTAAGGTTTGTAAAATTTGCTCAGACAATAAATAGTGACAAACTCACGTGCACATTGATATTTCGTTTTAATTTCTATTCATTGAGCAGGATTGACAATTGCTCTCAACCGAGATTTTAATCTGTAATCCATTGAAGATCATCTTTCACCCGCAGGTGTATTCCAAAAATAACTCCTCCGAATTACTGGTTACACGCTTCCGAAGCAAAATTAATTGATTGAAAAATAATTTTAAAATTAAACAGTATTCAAAATACAAAAAAGATATAACCAAGGAGAAGAAAATGCAGTGAGAACAGAATTAATTTAATTTAAATTTATCTAAAAATGTAATTTAATTTAAAACGAGAGTGGAATTGTATTTGAATTAATGAAGAATAGCATTAACACATAATTCTCATATTCTATTTTCAAGTTACCCTCTCTCTCTCTCTCTCTCTCTCTCTCTCTCTCTCTCTCTGTCTTTCTATCTAGGGTTCTTCCAAGAGGCAGACCCAAGGTACATATCTCTAATAACATTCTGCATTCGTGCTCAATAAAGAGCACGGCTATGCTTAATCACATCGTAATATAGCCTCTACTTTGGGAATAATATGACTTCTTAGGTGGTTTCCTAGTATTCCTCAGTTCCTGCTCAATTGCCTTTTACGACACCTGCAGTTAACGGTTGTTCTATTCTTCCTTGGCTTACACACAACAACGTAGTCTAGGTTACTAGCTCACGATAATGAATTAGATGTGGTAGATCCAAGACACGTATTCTAATCACAGTTAACTATCATTCTCAATTGACCATGTGCTCGTATGTGTTCTTGTATGTTACTTGTATGCGCACTTTAATAAACATAGTTTTCTCTCTCTCTCTCTCTCAATAATAGACAATCGCTATAGAAGTGAGTTGATACCATAATAATGTGCTTCTCTTCCCTCTGTAACCTTTGCGTAGTGTTTTCGTATAACGTATTATGCGCCTTCTAAAGCCTGATTCCCTTTAGCTGCCCTAGTCGACTCCTACTAAGCACTTGCGGTTTTTGTTTGGTTCCTATGATCCTCAGGCTTCAAGAATGCAGAAAAAGGAAAACTCATTTTCCGACAGTGAATGTTTAGCATCTTCTCCGAACTGTTTTGTGAACAACCTGTAGAGATTGCAAGTGCTTTGAGGTTAAATCCATAATCTCTAACCAAGTGCATATTTTTCTTCGGATGGCATTCGTTTCAACTATGATTTTATGATATCAATATATTATAAAATAACGTTCGTATCGATTGATTAGAATGTTTGGGATACAATAGATAAACTTATCTGTTAAATATTTTTGTCAACTGACTGCAAATCGATATTTCTGAGATGTATGAGATACTGTTGCACACTAGAGCGATTATCAGATTACTCGATTTGCTCTGCGTGGGAACTGCAGTACGGAAATGGTTGAGTTTGAACAGGTGGCTAATTTAAAAACTAAAAACTAACGTTTAGGGACTATACGTCCGCAATAAAAACATTCGCACAGATTGTCTGAACGGGTTTCGAATCCACGTTTTTCAACTTAGTATAGCGAATATGCTACCAACATCGCCATCAATTGGAAATTAAAATCGGTGTGATGAATATCTACAATAGCATAAAACTTGCAATCTTGTTTAAATATATAAGCTATAAAAGGTAGAAAAAATCAAAATAAATTTAATGAATGGTTTAAATTGAAGATAAGTATATACATAAGTGTATAAGTGTATATATTGCAGATGTAGAAGAGCTCGAAGAAAAATCCTCCTGTGAAACTTTATCTGTAGAAGTTACAATATTGATCAAACAGGCTGGAGCCAGTGGCGAAGTCGGTAAGATGCTCGACCGCGGATCAGGTGCGGGCTTCAAATCCTGGGCTCGCCCGTCACTGACATCGCTTTCGAGTGAGGAACCTGACGTTAACCGTAGCTTTACCAGCTTTTTAAATTGATCCAATTTGATCAATCATGTTCAGTCGGTAAAACCCATCGACTAGCTAATGAGGGAGGATAATACAGCCAATAGAAGCAAAGAGTCCATGGGAACCCTGCAGCACACGTGTGGTCTAATTGTATGACAAGGCCTAGGGGCTGAGTCCACCATAATAAATGTTCATAGAATAATGCATGAGTTATGGTCATCAGAATCCAATAAACGCTACATCAGGAACACTTTAAACATGGTTATAACTCTGTTATCAGACAGCTATCACTGTTATCACTGTTATCACTGTTATCACTGTTATCACTGTTATCACTGTTATCACTGTTATCACTGTTATCACTGTTATCACTGTTATCACTATTATCACTATTATCACTGTTATCACTGTTATCACTGTTATCACTGTTATCACTGTTATCACTGTTATCACTGTTATCACTGTTATCACTGTTATCACTGTTATCACTGTTATCACTGTTATCACTGTTATCACTGTTATCACTGTTATCACTATTATCACTATTATCACTATTATCACTATTATCACTATTATCACTATTATCACTGTTATCACTGTTATCACTGTTATCACTGTTATCACTGTTATCACTGTTATCACTGTTATCACTGTTATCACTGTTATCACTGTTATCACTGTTATCACTGTTATCACTGTTATCACTGTTATCACTGTTATCACTGTTATCACTGTTATCATTGTTATCACTATTATCATTTTGTTGAATGTGAACTTTGCTCTGTCCACCTGTTGAGGAATAATATTAGAAATTAGCACTGATTGCAAACAATGTGCAGTTATGGGTTTTTTGTTACACATGTGTTCAAGATAATAAACTACATCACCATCATCATCATCGCAATTCCATTATCATCAATATCATCATCGTCATTATCATCATCATCATCATCACCATCATCATCATCATTATCATCATCATCATCATCATCATTTCCATTGTCATTATCATCGTCGTCATCATCATCATCCACATCATCGTCGTCAATATTTTCATTATCAATATCTTCATCGTAATCATCATCATCATTATCATGGTCACCATTTCCTTTATCATAATCATCATCATCATCATAATCATCAACATCATCATCGTCGTCATCAGCATCATCACCGTCATCATCGTTTCCAGTAATAAGTGCTAAATAAGGTGTTACTCGACCTGGAGAGATTTACAATCTATCGCGTGACTTCGTTAGATTTATAATTTTCGTTGAATTAACCGTTCACATTTTGCAATGTAATGTCATCTAAATTATATACACATTTTACTCTCACAGACTCTGTCCTCTCTCTCTATCTCTTTTCTCTCTCTCCCTCTCTCTCTCTCTCTCTCTCTCTCTCTCTCTCTCTTCTCTCTCTATCTATCTCTATCTCGGCTGGAGCCAGTGGCGAAGTCGGTAACACACTCGACCGCGAATCAGTATGTGCGGGGTTCAAATCCTGGGCTCGCCCGTCACTGACATTGCTTTCGAGTGAGGAAACTGACGATAACCTTAGCTTTTTTTAGCTTTATCTATTGCTCTCTCTCTCTCTCTTTCTCTCTCTCTCTCTCTCTTTCTCTCTCTCTTTCTCTCTCTCTCTCTATCTCTCTCTCTGTCTGTCTTCCCTTTCTCTCTCATCTCTCTCTCAATCTGTATTCTAGCCAATCTCAATATTGATTCATTAATCTTGATTCTACTAAGTTTTAAAGTTCAAACATTCAAATCATAGTCGATTCTTTCAACTAATTCGATACTGTGAATAATACATTTATATCATCATTGCATGCAGTTGACAAAATAATGCTACTATGTATCTGCATCTCTTATATATCTATTATTAAATATCTGTTAGTAGAAAAGTATCTTTTATTTTTTGAAGACACTGAGTTTCTGGCTTCAGATTCCCACAGGTTGTAAAACGATATTATAGACGGAAATTTAAATCCTTCAAATCTTACGCAAAATTCACACTGACTGATGGTCTGTACGAGAAGCCATTAATTTTCTCTAACTGGAAATTAATCACGGACTATTCGATGCAATAAATCAACATTTCTGCATAATATGGTAAAATATTGTTACTGTGCCGACAGCTTCTGGTGTCAAATTTCCTGAATGATATACTGCACCGAACATCAACTATCTGTACCTTCTGTATCAACCAATCCACACCTTGTCCGACTATGCATTTTTGTTACAATGTTAGAGGCCTATTTAATTTCTTTTAAGAAATCTAAAGTAAATTATGAAAGAAAATAGAAATGTTTAATAAATACAGAAATAAATACTGTATTTATTTTAACAAATACAGAACGTGTAGATAAAAATAAACAAAGCAAAATAAAATATATAGAAAATAGTAGTTTCAAAAGAAATGTAGGCGTAATAGCAACCGTTAATGAATAATTCATTAAGATTAGAAACTTTGATTTAAGCCGTCCATGTCTAATTAATTAATTAAAGAAAGTCGTGTTGCCAAAAGGAAGGAAATTGTTTATTCAATAAGAAATCAGGTTGAAGATATTTGATCAAAATTACTAGAAAAGATAGATGGATAGATATTTTATTTTCACGACAATCACAATGACCCAGCACTCTATCCATAGGAAGAAATGAAACTGGACATACATGCCCGCAGGCTCTGACGCATGCCCTTAAAGGCTACAATTAAACTTAAAACAGTTCTCTGTACAAAAGTTGAAATTATTCACATTCAAATAATGATTAATTTAATAATAGCCTACAGTTTCTCTACATTGGCATACAAATAATTTTCAATCGTAGCACACATGTACGTAACAGCCTACAATCTTCTCCAATACCTACGGATTTCTCTCGAATATTACACAGATTTTTACACAATAGTCTACAGATTTCTAGAGAATACATCTAGTCCCACGGATTTTTCTCGAATAGTCGACAGATTTCTAGAGATTAGTCTACGGATTTCTCTTCAATAGTCTAAGGATTTTTCTCGAATAGTCTACAGATTTATAGAGATTAGTCTACGGATTTCTCTCCAATAGTCTAAGGATTTTTCTCGAATAGTCTACAGATTTATAGAGATTAGTCTACGGATTTCCCTCCAATAGTCTAAGGATTTTTCTCGAATAGTCTACAGATTTATAGAGCGTAATCTACAGATTTCTAGAGAATAGTCTAAGGAATTTTCTCGAATAGTCTACAAATTTCTAGAGAAATCTCCTGTCGCTTAATCGTGTTATTTTACAAATGATCTTTGTAAATGATATGGACTTGAGTTCAACTAACTTATAACAGAACGTGGTGTTTTCGAACAGCCAGGCGACATGATAGAAAGTTGATTTTCTCATAAATTTTTTTTAAAAAAAGATTGGAAATGGCTCTTTTGTTCCACAACAATACAAGCGGCGATAGATTACAGGCAATCACGAGAAGTAAGACAAATACTTTGTAGTGGACGTTAGGCTAGATATACGTACTATCCACCAGTGGGGGTCGACCCTCAACCTCTGCTATAAAAACGCCAAAGTCAAACCAATAAGCAAACAATGTTTGGCATGTATTATGAAAGCATTGTTTAGCCTTCATACTTTAAGTCAAAATGTCTTTATGAAATAGACAATATGAACGCAATATGAACTACTTAAATTCAGAGAACTAAGTTCATTTGAAAACAATTAAATAATAATAATAGCATATAACACATTTTCATGAAATAGAAAATAGTGAAATAACTTATCAAAGCACAAAGAAAAGCACAATCACGTACATTATGTCAACAGAGAGGGTACATGGTACCCTATTACGTTGAGTGCCTAAAAGTTGTTGATGAGACGTTAATTAAAAGGAGTATTGCGTATCAAAATCAGACGTCAAATTGCAGTTTGAGATTTGATCTAGCAATATACGTGTAAGTCGAATGTTGTTAGATATTATGTCGATGGTTGTTAGTCTAATGGATATAGATCCTAGCTTCAACGGCATGGATTGAAAGTTGATGAATTCAAATACAGGCTATTCAGAGTAATACCGCGCCCTTGAGCAGAGGTACATGTACATAAGAGTATCTGAAGGTTGATCTTATAGTTGTGCTATGCATCACGAGCGTCCTTCAACGAGAAAGATATCCCATTAACTATTGAAATGTGAAAAATTAAAAAATAAACTTAGTATATAATCTCTCTAAAATGCGTATATCATCATCATCCTCCCTAGTTTAACCAGGGTCGGAAAAAAGAAGACTGCCTCAAAACCTCTCTGTCCTGCACTACACCACCAGCCTTTCCCATATTTGAGACTTTTCCATTCGTAAAAGTTTTTTTAGCAATTTCTGGAGCCTAGGCGCTCTCCAACCGAATGCCGTTTCTGACGTTGGTAAGTATCTTAGTGCTTTAGTCGTCTTCTACGACAGGTGCAGTCACTGGTTGGTCAATTCTTCAAACAACCCGGACACAACTCGGGGAAATGCGTAAATAGTAATAATTAATTATTCAGTTTGGAGTTACAATGAATAAATCAATCAATCAATTAATCTCCAGAGAAGATCCTCAGAAAAACACATCTCAAAATAGTATATAGAAAAAAAATTTATATATATATATATATATATATATATATACATATATACACACACATATATACACACATTATACAGTATATATATATACATATATATAATATATATACAGTATATATATACATGTATAGATATATATATATATATATATCTGGAGATTAATTGATTGATTGATTTATTCATTGTAACTCCAAACTGAATAATTAATTATTACTATTTACGCATTATATACAGTAGAATTGTATATAGAATTGTATAGCAGGAATTTAAGCTTTACTTGTTTAAATACATAATTTTACTTCTTTATATATATATATATATATATATATATATATATATATAATTTTTATACATCTGTACTGTATATAGAATTGCATAGAGGGAATATAGGCTTTACATCTTTAAGCATTTACCGAAGAGCTGTACCATGGTCGCTTTAAAATAAACAGCACAACTTCTTTGCTCCTCTCCCAGCACAGCTAGACACATCTAAAACACATCTGTCTATCTTCCAATGTGTTCCTATGTGTGTGCATAATTTATGTGTCCGTCTGTTTCTAAGCCTATGCTTGGATGTGTGTCTGCGTGTACGTAAGCGTATGTGTGCATGTCTGATTGAGGCTATGTGAGGTAATTACGAGCAGGCAGTTAAATGTATGTTGTTTCTAACGGATATTAATGCACGTAACACTATGTTCAGACTGGTCGTAAAACATTATTAACTCATCATTTGTGCCTGCATTTCGTAGACTCAATATACGTGAACAGCGGAGCATAAATTTGTAGATACAAAAGTCATGCTAAGAACTTGGTCTCGTTTTCTCCGAGGGGTTTAGATGGTTGAATTTCATTCATTATCGCATTAATTTGCTTTTAGTAAACCTTCTCTTTAATGAATCTATATTCATCATTGTCGAAGCTTCATTGTTGGTTACGTTGACAGCTGCAGATCAGTATGCGAAGGGTTCAAATCCGGGGCTCGTCCGTCATAGATAGCTTTAGTAGGAAAAACAAACTTCAAACTGTGTTCATATATGACACACCGATCACAAATATGCAATGTATAACTTAAGAGACCCCCTTGCAAAATCAAGAATTACCTCAAAGATTAACCCTGGTTTGTTGCAATGTGGCTCACTATGTAACATGTGACACAATCCATTAACCCAGAATTTCTGTGATACGTCTCTTTTCATGTTTTTCTCGATGTTTGTGCTACTTTGCAGCCAGTGTCTTTGTAAATGATTGTTTGCTTGATGCGGCATTTTCATCTACATGTACATCTAGCTATCCCTATGTTCACAATATATCTCTCTCTCTCTATTCATCTACAGGCAATTGTAATTAACTTTTTTTTTAATGGACTAGGCTTTTGCAATTTTGATAGGGGATTATTTTTAATGAGCATCCTGCATAATAAAATTGTTTCAAAAATATATGTTTTAAACGTAGGGCCTATATAGACCGAGAATACAAAATTATGTAATAGCATTATTATCCATCCGTTTCTACCAAATAAGTTATTTACTCTCTAAGAATAGCATCTATAAACTGGTCTCGTACTGTTATCTTGAACCTCTACGGTACTGTTTTACAATTAATCAACTACAAAACTGATTCATTTGCATTTCGTTAGAAAACAATGCATTCAAAATTCATGTAATGTTTTCTGTCCCTGGCAAGCATAGTTACATGTGCATGTCTAGTGTGAGTTGCTATTGAAACAAGGCAGTGGTTAAAGAACAGTGTTTCATTGTAATTAACTACTCAACATCCGCATGTTTCATTTCACTAGCATCAAGTGACACACGTGAAATACTGAGCAGTACAAACATGCAATGCATAACTGCACGCGTGCACACACTACACAATGAACAAAATATGAAATGCAACATGCACCTTATTGTGAACTGCGTATAGTGTATGCTGTGGAATGCTTATAGTACAAACTTTACGAGACAATGTATGCAGTAAAATTCGTACCATACAATGCATAGAGTATAGTGTATAAAGTATAGTGTGTGGAGTACAAATTAATACATTAAAATGCACAAAATACAATGTACACAATAAAATTCATACAATGAAATGAATATTTTGTATACATAAGCAACAATGCAGTGAATACATACAATACAGTGTATATTGCATACAGCAATATGCACAGAGTACAACACATAGCGTAATGCATAAAACACAGTAAAATACATGCAGTACAATGCCTACATTGCAAATGCATTCAATTACAGCTTATAGTATAATACAAACTGTACACTAAATATAGTATTTCTTATAGTATAATATAAACTGAACACTGAATATAGTATTTCTTAAAGTAATACAAACTGAACACTAAATATAGTATTTCTTAAAGTTACCACAGTGTACACTAAGCGTACAATGCGTACAAACTGCACAACAACCAGTCATGACTCTTCAAATGGCTATTCAGACATCATTGAAATGGTTTTTAACTGTCATGATGACAATCATATAATAAAGAACGTCATGCCATGATCGCTGCATTCTTCATACAATGATGTGCAGAGTCAGGGACTTATAGAAAAAATAAGATTTTATAAACTAACAGAGAATTTAGCGTAAGGTTCATCTCTGTAAGGAGATGTTTGGATGTGACGTTAACAAATATGTGAAATATGAAAGAATTTCTTATCGAATTCTCCCAGTGGAAGGAAAGAGGAGAACCCAAGTCAAACCAACCCTGGATTGTGGATATTCGGATTCTAACTCGGACCCGAAGTGAACTCGAGATCCGGGTCTGAGAAATCAGACCCGGACTCAACGGTTCTAGACTCATGCCAGGACTCAAAACTTTATGAACAGGATTAGGATTCTACAATTGCGGATTCGGACACGTGTCTGAAGTAAGCGCACTAAACCAGAAACTCGTATAAAAGCTCTTCGTCAATATCTGTCATCGTGGATTTAGATTTTTAGTTGTTTAGAACGACGACATTTTTAGACTTATCAAATGAAGCGAATAGGACGCCCTTAATCTCGTTCCACCCGGATTATCACACACTAATCTAACGATCTCTGTAAGTGGTAACATGGCCGACTTTCGTTCTATCGGCTACTTTCACTAATAGTAAATTTAACATGTCGCAATAAAATATTTCATCTTCTAGATTAATCAATAAATAAATTAATAAAAACGTCCGGTTCCTCGTTCTAAGGCACCGTCAGAGACGAGATAGATACAGAATCTATCCGCTGAAAGGAAATTATCATGGTCTCTATAAATTATTGAATCTAATAATTATATTTGAATAATTGTTTTCTATAGTCTAGGAACTAGATTTTGTTCCCGTGAAACGGCAGATAAAATAACAGGAATGAATGAAAGCAGATAAAGCTGAAGCTAAAATATCTAATTTTAACGTCAGTTTCCTCACTCGAAATCGATGTCAGTGACAGGAGAGCCCAGGATTTGAACCCCGCACATACTGATCCGCGGTCGAGTATCTTACCGACAACGCCACTGGCTCCAGCCACTAAATAATCACAATAACAGGCAAGAAGATTTGAATAAGGATAAAGGAGATTAGAACTGTAAGAGGGAGTTAAAGTATGACCGCCACGGCTTGTTATTTGTGCCCTGCTGGAGGAAGTTAACGTGTATATGCAAATAACTTTATCGAAGAGCCTCGTTTCAACTATGTATTGACGTCCTTTTGCCTCTTTTTATGCCTTTTTATTTTTAACTTTTTATTTATTTACACTTGCTTATGTCTTTTTGCATCAATTAACCTGCGTTTTGTTGTTAAAGTTGGTCTAATTTAACTAAAGATATAGCATTTTAAATAGATTTTCCCCTCAGGTCCAGTGTTCAAATACCGTTACAGCTGATCTGAGAGTTAAATCTCGAACATTCGCAGAACTGGCATCATGGATAATTGACTAAACTGCCTACTGGTTCAACACGTGATATTAAAAGTACTAGATATAATCACAGATGATCATTTCACTACAATGCGTGTTTAATTTTATCAACGAACACACTCAGGGTGTAAATTATATTGAAGCTGTGGGTATGTCTTGAGCGAAAATAAAGGATCAAAGTGAATTTGTTTCGACACGAACGAGCCAGACAGTGCGTGATGGTAACACTAGATGAGCAATACTCAATCTAGCTCAACCTATAATTTTCTGTCTGTCTGTCGGTCTGTCTGTCTGTCAGTCTGTCTATGTGTCACAAATGACACAGCTCTGTCATTATCTTCGTCTTTACTTCTCATCGCTTCGCCTTAGTTTCTTATCTTTTATATATTTCATGGCATAAATTGCATCTTATTCTCTTCTCCGCTAAACTTTTGTAACACTCCTCTCTCTCTGTCTACCTCTCTCTCTTTCTGTCTTTTTTTTTCTCTCTCTATCTCTCTTTATCACTATCACTATTTCATTTTCATTTTTTCTTCATTAATCACAAATTATTGCTCTTCTCTATCTCTAGCTGCTTTCATTCTCTTCTCTTTCTCTCGCTTCTCTTGCTCTTCTCTCACGATCTCCTCTTTCTGTCGCTTATTGTCAGATTAATTATTTTTCCAGCCTATTTCCTCTTTCAACAGTCCAGTCTTAGGAAGAAACTAGCCAATAAAATTCACTTTCAGGCTTCAGCATCATTACAATATAAGCAATCATATCGTTTCCAGGACTCAGCGACATCCGGTCTCGTAGACCAGGAGATCAGGATATACGAGTTCTTGCTGTGGTACAGTACATGATATGTGGTACAGAAAATGTTGTGGTACATTGCATGATATGTGGTACAGGATATGCTGTGGTACAGCACATGATATGTGGTACAGGATATGCTGTGGTACAGTGCATGATATGTGGTACAAGAAATGTTGTGGTACAGTGTGACAGAGCGAGCGAGAAGAAAAATGAACGGAAAAGAAAGAGATAGTGAACAGTTAGATACAGTGTATAAAATGAAACAGTAGTAAGGATGAAGAAGAATTGAAAAGAGACAAAGAATTGCGTTGAGACATACACACAGAGAGAGAGAGAGAGAGAGAGAGAGAGAGAGAGAGAGAGAGGGAGAACGAGAAAGAGAGAGCCAGATTGCGAGATTGAGATAAACCGAGACGTAGATGGGAATAATATGAAAAACAAGAACCGTCTTAAAAATGAATGAAGAGAAAAGACACAAAAAACAAGTCTGTGAATGTTTTAGATTTAACAGTGAAAGAATAGCTGCAATAGTATTTAATTTCGATTATCAGGGTTTTTCAGTACTTGGAAATTTATTTATAGAATCAGTGTATTCTCACTTTTATACATTTACAGGCAAGCTATGCCTATGCCTTTAGTACTGGTAATTTTATTTCAGGAACGTAAGGCTGAAACTCTTGCCTTATTTCATTTGGGATGGTCATGATGCGATATGATGAAGATGAAGAAAATTTCAAACATTCTTCAAAATAGACTTTGCAAGTTTGTTATCGTTAAACGACAAATCATCAAATTAATTTGAATGTATTTTATTGCAAGTCAAAAGCACTTAATAATCAGATATTTTTAGCATTTTAGAAACAAAATTGATTTCACTAGCAGTTTTAAAAATGCAGTCCACACACTGGCTTCGAACTTTGATTAGTAAATTTTGATTAGACCAAGAACAGGCGAAATAGAAATATTTCATAGTAATCTGCTAATTGATCACGTGATCGGGTATTATTGTTATTTGCACATCGAGAGTTTCTTAATTCTGCTATTGGACAAGAAAGTGTAAAGTTAAACTACAGAGTATAATAATAGAAATAAAACTAATAATAATAATAATAATAATTATTATTATTATTGTTACTATTATTGACTCTGGTTATTATTATTATTAACTAAGGCTAATGTCAGTTTTTTTAAATTGACATAATTAAATTAAACCTATTTTAAATGTCATAAATTTCTAAAAATTAAATTTAAATCAATTTAATTTAACTTTTTTTAAACATTACAGTAATGCAATTGCCTTAATTCAATACGTTTGACGAAAATAATCGATTGAATCCCATGACGATATAGCCATGCATTGAGGAAAAACAGGAATATTTTACACTGGCTTTACTGAATGTATAGAAATAAGACACTAGACTCATAGATTTCATACGAATGTCATATGCTACTACGAAAAGCTGTATAACGCAATCAATGCGACAGTCTCTCAATAATAGCTTTATTAATATCATGTGCTACCTCAGTATTACTTATTAAATTAACAAGTAATACTGAGATTCAGTTGAGATAAGTAATACTGAGATTCAGTTGAGATAAGTAATACTGAGATTCAGTTGAGATAAGTAATACTGAGATTCAGTTGAGATAAGTAATACTGAGATTCAGTTGAGATAAGTAATACTGCACGATTCAGTTGAGATAAGTAATACTGCACGATTCAGTTGAGATAAGTAATACTGCACGATTCAGTTGAGATAAGTAATACTGCACGATTCAGTTGATAACATGTTTTCTAATGAAGCTGACACAAAAACAGATTTTACAATGAATATACAGCACCTGGACTGAAATTTAACAGATTGATGATGGTTTCGTATAAAATAACCAGAATAAGTAACAATAAATCAACACAATTATCACATGAGCGACACCTTTGGATAATGCGACAATTTGGTGACGAAAAATAGAGTAGTATAAGAGGAAGACAAAGAATAGAGGTAGTAGTTGATTTGTTAATGCTATGTTATATGTAGATAAATTCACAGGGCTTTAAAAATTAAGAAATCATATGCCGTGGACCAGCCAGTGGAGAGAAAACAGGAAGAACCGTAAAGAGCAAGTCAGTGACAAGGGGCTTTATTGCCACATGGTATTATAGTGTTTATCTTAATCGAAATTAAATAATTAATCTACTGAAATTAGACTCAATAGCATTTCAGCAACACTTTAAATGATACATTAATATAATTAAAAAGACAAATTAACACTAAGAGTTTCTCTATTGGCAATTACAACATTAACGTTTTCTAATATGTCAATGTGATAGCCTTTAATGTGAAATATGGTTAAGACAATATCGATTCTGTTTAAATAAAAGCGAACTCTATGCCTTCATACGGAACGGTGTTCTAAATGTTAGAAATGTTCCAAATGTTAGATCAGTATAAAAGAAATATTTAATACAAGTTTGCTTTAAATGCAATATCTGTATTTATTTCTCAATGTATCAAGCAATAGATAGGTCACTAACGTGGGGAAAGGGGCTTCATTTATGCGATTAAATTGGCTTCGTTAAAACCCTGGAGACAAAGCTGCGCTAACTCAGAGGAGTTACGCTTCAAGCCCGCCTTGTGCTAATAAAATCCTTCAGAATTCTCCATTGAACGCTAGAATAAATCTCCTTTTACTGACATTTTAAATTTACTCGGTTTATTCAAAACAATCAGACCTATCATATAAGGAATCTGTAGATGAGGATAAAAATAATTTCATTTCAAATGTGAACGAACTCGGAACTCTAAACAGCTTTGTCGGAAAACTGGTTCTAATTGACTATAACCTGTAAGCTACCTCGCTTGTTATTATTCGTACTTACGGATTTAAATGTGCATAAACTAAATACGAGAGTGGGTACAGATAGACGATTAATAAATTCGATAGGAAATACGAAGAAGAATTGGAAATGATACATTATAAGGGGAAAAGTTTACTAAAGGAGGTCATAGAATGTAGAATTGAAGGAAAAAGAAGCAGAGGAATACCGAGATTAGGAATGTAAGATGATTTAAAGATCCACTCGTATGTGAACATAAAAAAAAAACAAAGACATAAATGAGTAGGGGCGTTATATATCACGGACCTGCCAGTAGGCAGTGCGCTAAGAGAAACTCTACGCATAAATGTAAAAAATTGCGTGAACAAATGTACCAAGCGGTGCAAAAGAATGAAGAAAGTGATTTAAATCAATGGACAAGCATGTATAACTATGGTTAACGCATTATCCGGCTTGTGGCGAATTCTACTATGCAATTATTATGCTACTATTAGGCTACTATTACGCTATTATTGTGCCGGTTATTCAGGTGCCGTTACAAATGCAACATCCAGAAGGTAAAAATTGGAGGTATTACGGACCAAACAAGGCGTCCATCTTTTTCAGTGGACGAATTTAAAACAATTACTATGTAGGACGCGACAACTACACTGAGTATTCTGATGATGAAGCTACTCGTTAGCCTTTAGATGAACGAGAATTCATCACCCGTGTGCTTACACTGCTTAGAAACATAATGAGCTTCAAGACTTAGGTGTAAATATCAAATCTTATCCATGAATGCATTTATGTAGGTAATCTTCTCTCACTCGTAAAACGGACTAACATATGCAAAAATTCAATATGTTAAATTAAGCAACAAGTTTTTAGATATACACCGACGCGTCATTAGTTTAAATTGGAGTAAATTTATTTTAAAAAATCAAGTTCAAAGAAAAGAAATCCAATCAAAAGATGTATTTAAATTAAATTAAAGAGGGATATAACTGAGTACGCCATATGAATCTTGCGATGAATACTACTATATTATATTCAGTCAAGAACCAGCTGATGACGCGGTATATTAGAGAATAGCTTCGCCAAAAGCTGCTTGTGTCGTCAAATGCTGCTTCTGTTTGTATATGATTGACACTGAAGCAAATGTACCACTTTATGTGTGAAAACTGAAAATCTGGACCTTAGATAAGACTTGCTACATCAAGTTATGATTTGCGATGTCGGTAAGATATTCGACCGCGGATCAGTATGTGCGGAGTTTAAAGCCTGGGCTAGCCCGTCACTGACATAGTTTTCGAGTGAGGAAACTGACTTTAACACTAGATTTACCAGCTCGTTAAGAAAAATGCTAGTTGGTATTACCAAAAAATTACATCCGTAAACGTAATAACCGACAGATGACAGTTATTGCCATTTGCATGTCCCTACATTCGGCTCAAAATTAAAAGAATTCAGCTATCATCAGCATCCATAGAAATATAATTAATAAGTTAGCTAATTCGTTAATTAGTGTTCTTGGACTTACCGATATCTGTGGATGTCGACAATTTTATCACTTTATCAATTTAGAACGATTAATAGTTCCTTGCAGACAAGTAATCTGAAAGTTTTGCTGTTTTGTTTTAAAGAATCAGTACAAACTGTGAGTCAGCGACAATCTGAAAAAATAAAATACACAAAACTGTATAATAATAATAATATTTAAGATTTAACGTCCGTTTCCTCATACAAGGACGATGTCAGGAACATAAATTACTAAATATCAATTACTAGCAAAATAACTGAGAAGTCAAATGTCAGAGTTACCACAGAATATCTCTAGAAATCACCTCAATCAGTTGGCAATACGTCAGTCAGAGAGGGCTGACAGATTATATTAGTGTTTTACTATTGTTTAATAATATATAATATATCTATTAATTTACTAAATGTCTAAAGAAGAATGGTCTAAGCATTGGCATAACGTGTTTGAACAGCCTTACGCCTTTCAATGCGCATAACCCATGTGGATAAGAAAATATTCGTATTAT
The DNA here is from genome assembly GCA_905160935.1 of Enchytraeus crypticus. NCBI lineage: Eukaryota > Metazoa > Annelida > Clitellata > Enchytraeida > Enchytraeidae > Enchytraeus > Enchytraeus crypticus. The sequence continues at coordinate 518,188 of CAJHZI010000492.1, read as the reverse complement.
ACCGCACGAGACACTTACATATTAAACTTTTCTGAATTTGACTCCAGCCTCATTATTATCAGACAAGTCTCATTATTACTTCTGATTATTACTAATTATTTACTCTATTACACGGCATATGTTTTATGCGCGTGACAAGCTGTTTCTTCACTATTATGCTGTAAAGCTAATGTTAACGTCAGTTTCCTCACCCGAAAGCGATGTTAGTGACCGACGAGCCCAGGATATGAACCCCACACATACTGATCCACGATCGAGTATCTTACCGACATCGCCATTGGCTCCAGCCAATATATAATATCTAATTTTCGACTCCAACACACAGAATTAATTTTTCAGTTTATATAATATAAGTTTTTTTACAGAATTCATTAGACAATATACCAATCTTGCTAGTCTACGCAGTCTCTGCTCTATTTCTAACAAGATAATCGTCGGCCAACTGATGCAGCGACCTACGAGCGATTGATGAAAGATAGAAAACAACCTGTTGCTCTGCAGTGTCAGGCCTAAACAGTGACGTCAACTATGACACACACACAATAGACAGAGCGCGCAGCTGTGTGCACATTGTGTGTACTGAAAGAATAGTGGTAACAGGTATACATGCAGACGAATTTAATTACCAGCTAGCGAATATGATATTGTCTGATAAATCATTTGCGAGCATTGATAGGTCTATAGGTATTTATGCTGGAAATTGAATGCACCTTTTTGTGTGATATACAAAAATCACTACAGCGAGGTTTGTGTGAATAGTAATTATTTGCATTTTAGCTAGTTTGTCTCAGCTTGTGAAAATAGATATACAAGACGGCTTTCAGGATCAACAGATGCATCAACCAAGTTATACATAAGTTTGCGATAGTTTGATAAACAAGTTGTCGATAAGTTGTGCTGTAGTTTATAAGAAGTTAGGTCTTTTTTTTCTTAAAGTTGAAAATGAGCCTATGCATTTAGGTTATTTACATCTTATGTTATTAAAATCATTTTTACTTACAGTTTTACTGCTTTGTCTTACAAATTTGCCTCGTTTCAGCTACAAAAATTATAATACCGCACGACATAAAACAATATAAGTTTAAAATTTCATAATTTCAATTTTACATATTGCAGTAGGCCTATTAGCATCAGGTCTTCGTGATGTCATTGCGTTGTATACTCATTCACTAGTACATGTAGATATGTCTAATTATTGGGTGTAGAATCTAATCTAGCGAGTACACGATGAATGTGCAGGTAGTGTTTTACCCTATATCACGATCAAAGTTTTAAGCATGGGTTATGCTCATCCACTAATGCGACAAGGACATTGGAATGAAAATTCAAAATGAATTTATTCTCTCTCTATCTCTCTTTCACTTTTTCTCACTCTCTCTCTCTCTCTCTCTCTCGCTCATTCTCTATCTCTATTTTTCTCTTTATCTCAGTGCACTGAATTATAGCAGATTCCACATATTAGCTTTTTATTTTCCTCTTTGTATTGCTACAATGTAATAAATTATCAGATTACAAAATATTTAGATCCCTGGTCTCAGTCTCCTCTAGTTCATTTATAGTGCATTCGTTCTTCTTTGACACTCTTTAGCGTACCATCCTCTTTAGAACATATCCTATTCAACTTACCTATTTCGTTAGGCATTTTGCCGACTGCCTATATCTTTCTTTATTCACCTTATAAAGCCAAGTCAGCGTCAGTTGATGTCTTGAAAGCGTATCTGTAACTGGCAGTGAACACTATGTATACTCTGTGTCAACTGTAGATCAGTCGAACATCTTACCAACATTCTACCAAATACATCTTATCAACGTTCTACCAAATACATCTTATCAACGTTCTACTAAATACATCTTATCAACGTTCTACCAAATGCATCTTATCAACATTCTACCAAAGCCATCATACCAACATTCTACCAAATACATCTTACCAACATTCTACTAAATACATCTTACTAACATTCTACCAAATCCATCATACCAACATTCTACTAAATACATCTTACCAACATTCTACCAAATCACACCCACCACTGTCTTACATGTGTATTTCATTGTTTCCTATGCGTCCAGCTTATCGTTTCATTCTCTTTATCGCCATTTTTCAAATATTTCGTTTACTTTATGTTTTCTTCATTAGCCTCATTATGTTACTATTACTATTGACATTTATTTTCTAGTGCACTAAGCAGCGCAAGAACCTGGATGTTTAGCCTTCAGAGCCCGAGGCATTGGCTGGGGTGTCTGAATTACCAGATGTAGGATTTCACAATGTTCCGATTTATGATTAATCAGGTTTAAACGAAAGAACACTTCTGTGATAATTCAACATTATTAAGCTTTCGGTCAAGCAGATAGTTCGATTAAATGTGATGTTTTATGTACTTGAAATACACTCATTAATTTTAAAAACTGCACTTAATGAACAACTGTCGTTCTTATTAGTTCTAATCAAAGCTGCATAAGGTTTACAGTTTCCGTACCAAAAGCGAAATGTAGGAAACTTTCTGATGCGGCTTTGATCGAAAACTCTTACTTGTAAGATAAGTTTGCTATCGATTCAGTCAACCATGTGTACTACATTATTTGAAAAATAGTAACAGTTATCAACCTCACATATATTATGGTGAAATTTACTAAGTAAATTGTGTGCACTGTTCAACGTGTGTAATTAATAAGACATTGTAATAATATCTTTATTTAATAAGCGAGAGAGTTGAATATTTCATTATTATGTTCATTCACAGAAACCACTAATATTTGTGTATTTAATATTCCATTTTCACTTCAATATGCACTGTCGATGTATTTATGAAAAATTTAAATGTAGTCGTACGACTCGAAAGTGTACGCGACAAATAATAAATAATAACATGAAAAAATCTGATTTGTTGCCTTTGAAAAGTTGGTGATTTAGTCAAACTACCAAGACGAGCGTATATTTTGTTTAAAATAATCAATAGACCAGTTAAAGGATGAAAAACTACTGCTAAATCTTCAGCGGATTCAAACCAGTTTGACTAATGCACGTTTGAATATAGTTCAAAAAGGTCACCGATGTGATAGTCCCACATTGGTTAGAAATCACATTGACAGTGTGTGACAGTGATCACACTCAAGCGATGTTATTCATCGTCTCTGAAGCACTACAATATACTGAGAGTAACACAGCCAAATGGGTGTGCTATATATATATATATATATATATATATATATATATATATATATATATATATATATATATATATATATATAAGCCACATCTATGTTTAGAAATTTAACAAATATTGAAATTCGACAGTTGTAGTAATAATAAAATCACTGCCACTAAACATAATTAATTAACACCCCTCCTCCTCTTTTCATATAATATTTCATTTTGTTGTATTTACATGATTCGCCCTTGGATGTCACGATGTTTTGCTAACGCTTGTGCAAATGTAACTTAATCCAGTTAGTGAATCTTATTTCACTCGTCAATAACACATTCTGTGTTGTTTTGCAGCTTTTTTTGTCAAAACGTGTCTTCCAGACGAGTATACAGATCTAAATTTCTTGTTGAACTTCATATCGTATTTTCTAACTGAAGATATTAATTCTCTCTACATCCAGGATATTTCCCGTGTTGTGCCCGTGACGCTGAAAAATAGACCAACCGTAAACTGTACTTGTTGCAAGAGGCGGCTGAACAGGAATTCATGAAGGCAACGTGAAACCACCTCGGAAGCAATGCTATTCCAAAGTTATATAACATAACGGCATACTGGGTCAGGAAGCAGAAATGCTTGTTTTAAGACACATTTCCTCCTTCCTCTCCATGGTTATTAGTAATAGTTGCCTTTTGATGGCGCATCAATTGCAGCCGGCGCGGATTTAAGAATAACCTTCCATTACCCTGGGATTTTTTCCTTCCTAAGCTTTTACCAACACTCGGTCTTCCAAGGTGGTCATCCACAAAGTACTAACCGAGGTCGATGCAGCCTAACTTCGATAATTGACGCGCAACTAAACCAAGTGCGCTAATCCCTGTACGTTACGTTAAGGCGTGGATAAGACATAACCTTTTGTGAATGGATTAACTCGTTGATCGATGGAGTGCTCTTTATGGAGCGTGAAATGCAGCATATGAAAAAAGCTGGTAAAGCTAAGGTTAACGTCAGTTTCCTCAAACTAATGCGATCGAAAGCGCTGGCATCGAAACACTCACTTGCATCGTAAGCGATGCCAGTGACGGGTGAGCCCAGGATTTGAACCGCGCACATACTGATCCGCTGTCGAGTTTCATTCCGACATAGCCACTTGCTCCAGCCAATAGATGCGAAAACAGAGGTTTTGGAGAAAAGACTCCTGAGGAATCCAGCATTATTGTTACTGATGTATTAGAGATAAACTGAACATCTCTGCTTTTTATTGTTCCGCAGCATGAATGGGGACTGGTTACCATGTCACAACATGAAAGGGGACCGGTTAACATGTCAATAAACAATGTAGAAATGCATGTATGACACCACTATCATGCCGACGTATTACACCATGCAACAGGATGCCCGCTCGCCGTCTAATGCAATAATTGCGGTCATAAACCCACATACTGTAGACTCCTAGTATCAACCCGCGTCGCGCAATCAAAAGACTAACAATGGGATGGGTTTTGAGAGTGGATGAAGGAAGCGAGGGAGTGTGATTTTCATTTTTGATCTGAAATTTTCTTCCGAGATTTTTGTATTTGCTAATTTTACATGTATTATCTCCATTCCTTGGTGGACTAAAATATCTTACCCTTTACATTGAAAACATTTGCTAGATTCGTCACGTTTTATGATTGCATAAGCATACCTCATCTCAATTAATCCAGGCATAGATGAATTTATTTAGAAATTTCACTCGAAAAGAATAGTTGGTGATGATGATGGTGTGTATTTAACTGGTGTAGACTGGTTCTAATATATCAGTATATATATATATATATATATATATATATATATATATATATATATATATATATATATACTGTAGATATACATACATGTATACATGTGTATATATATATAACTTGTAAAGCTAATGTTAACGTCAGTTTTCTCACTCAAAAGCGATGTCATTGGCGGACGAGCCCAGAGTTTGAACCTCACACCTACTGAACCGCCGTCGAGTTTCTTACCGACTTCGTCACTATATTTATATATTATATTATATATTATATATTATATATTACATTTTATATTTTATATATTATATATTATATATTATATATTATATTTTATATTTTATATTTTATATATTATATATTATATATATATATATATATATATATATATATTATAGTACCTGTCTATGAAAAAATCAGGAAGTGTGTCTATCAAAAGACTACTACTGGTATTGCATTTGAGAGTTTAGGCCCAACGCTTAAGAATTTGGAGAGATCTAGTGAGCCACACGCTTGTTAAACACTGATATCTTTGGAATAACAATATAATTATTATAATATATATTATATATTATATTACACTATATATTATTATTATAAGCTGATATCTTTGAAATATCTTCGGACTGATTTTTGGATTTTGAAATTTGCACCGTTTTGGACATTCTTTTGCAACTGTAGAGTCCGTTTCCTCATACAGGGATGAAGTTAGGGACACCATCGCATGTCACTACAAATCGATTCACCCAAACAATATGAAAAAACAAGTATTGAAGAGAAAGTAAAAAGATCCTAAACGGTGCCGGTCCGGTGATCATAAAGAAGATTGTGTCTAATATATTATTTAGAAGCACGAACATAACACTGTATTTTAAAATTTAATAAAAATATATGTTGTAGTTTTTTATTCCTAAGCGTAGCTTTATTTTCGTGATATAATGTAAGACATCACGACTTTACTATTAAAGTTTTATTGCCCTACCGTATCGCTCTACTACGGAACTTATTCGATTATTTACTATTTTATTGTTTCACAAATGTCCGCTATCGTCGTTGCGGGCCACGCAGCGCTGGTTCACATGCTACAAACACGTTCATCTGCGAGACTGGTCATTTATTATGATAAATTACTTGCAAGTTGAACAGTTGCCGAAGCCCTGTCTGTTGAAAACGGCCTGCAGGCAACTATTAGATGTGCCTGAACCCATGTCTGGGCAGGTTCACTACATGTAGGCTATATTGTAGGCTATATTGTAGGCTATTTGTGGGCATTTCTAGAGGTAAAACTAAAGCAGAGTGCAATCATAGTAGAATTCCAGGCCAATTCAGTTATAATAATTTAAGTTTAATAACCTTGTAATTAATGATAGATTAATTAACATTCTTGCATATGCTGATAATATCGTTCTCATTGCTCCTTCGTGGAGAGCTTTACAGTATTTAATAGATGTGCTTCAGTTTAACGCTAAAGTTATTAACATGTCTTTTAATATTAGTAAAACTGTCGCCATGATATTTGCTCCTAAGGATCGAAATTGGAGTGTATTAGAGGAATTTCCAAGATTTAAGTTGGACAATTCTTTTATTAATTATGTAACGCAGTTTAAATATTTAGGTCATATTATAACCAATGATGGTCGTGATAATAACGATATACAGCGTGAAATACGTGGTATGTTTATGCGTACGAATATATTAAAGCGTAGATTTGCTTATTGCTCTGTTAATGTTAAGAAGGTCCTGTTCAAATCCTATTGTATGTGCTTCTATGATGTGGCACTATGGTCGTTGTTTACAATAGGTTCAATAGAGAAGTTTCGATCTTGCTATAATAAATTTATTAAAATATTGTTGGATACATACGTTACAGCAGCCGAACTATCGCGCTGCTAGAAACCGGATTGCCTAGTTTTGATACTATCCTTTCAAATTACAGATTAAAGTTTAGAATGTGCTTGCTGGATAATGCTAATATGCTAGTTAAGTGTTTTGATGTTCTGAGCCTATTGTAGCCTTGTATGCCTAATTCTATAAGTAATTGTTTTAGGCCTATAGCTCAATTTATGCGCAGACTATTTGCTTTTCTGGTTTTTGTTGCATTGTTCTATGTGCAAGATTCATGTATGGGTTTTACGCCTGAAATAGAGCAACAAATAAATAAATTAAATAAATTAAAAAAAATAAATAATAATCCAATTTTATTATAATTTGCCATTTGGAAAATTTGGACTAAGTTTTAAGTTTTAACATCTTTTAAATTGGAGGTTTTTAAAAATAGATTTTCAAAATTAGAATTTATAAAATTCTGCAATATGTTATTTTAAAATTGTACGGTTGAAGCTTGTAAATATTAAAGAAGTAGTGGTAAATAGTTCAGATCTAATCTCATTAAATTAAACATGTCAAATATCAAGAGCGATTAAAGATAAGGTTTTGATAGAAAATTGTGCGTAGACGTGGGTGTTTGGAATTTACATATTAGCATTTAATTTAACTCCTTTATTGCATTCTAAATAGTTCTTAATAATAAAATAAATATTTCATTGACCTAGAGTTTTGAAATCAAAAGAAACGTTGTTGTTGCTCTTATAGATTATATATAATGTAGTTTTAGTATTAGCATATAATATTAGTATAGTTTATAGTATTACACATATTTTGAAAATCGTTGAATCTCATCTAATATTTTTAGCTCACAAATAAATAAAATTCTCAGAGAAAATAAATGTTGATAATGAAGGTGTAATCATACCCTATTTAGAAGTAATCTCTCAGAATTGAACTGATTGGACTTCCATAATGCAGATCATAACACTTTCAATATATCAATAGATTGAAGCTACAGACAACAGAAAAGATAATGAAATATATACATGAATATGTATATACGGTTATCAAGCTGAGGAAGGCATAGGGGCCCACGTCGTCATAAGCAGAATCCCCAAGAATAACATAACACAACATAACATAACACAACATAACATAACAATAATTAGAGTTTTGCAGTCATCAATAACAACATTGAGCAATATTGAGACAAAATCAAGCCGATGAGCAAAAAGAAGGTCCAAAATCTTGCAAATTCCAAAATCCAGAAAATCAGTCGAAAGTATTGTTTAGTAAATATAATAAAAAGTATAGTTTAGAATAATGGTACATAACAACAACAATTAGTCTTGATAGATGATTTAAAGCTCCACTCGTATGTGGACATGAAGAGGAAAACGGAAGATGGAGATGAGTGGAGGCGTTATATACATGTAACATGGACCTGCCAGTAGGCAGTGCACTGAGAGAGAGAGAGAGAGACGGCCATCACAAAGTCATGCACACCTCTCATCCTCATCACCTATGCCACAGCAAAATTATTTGATAATTGCTGCAAACTGATAATATCTTTCCTATTAGCCTGCCCATAAAGCGATAAACGCCATCAAAGATAAAGAATGGTAAGCGAATCAACAGGTGTTGCTCTCACAATGTTCACACGATAATCTCCCTACCTGACTGCAGCTCTCTAAGCTACGCTAAGCTACGCCAAGCTACTCTAAGCTACGCTAAGCTACTCTAAGCTACTCTAAGCAAAGCTAATAAGCTGTCTCTCTCCGAGCAGCTGCAGAGCAATCCGCAGCTTTCACGTTTATGCAGCTGCCGTGTATTAACTGACTTCTGTATATAATGCAACTTAAAGCAATGATGATTGATTGAACCGTTTAATACAATATTTGAACGTCAAAATGTACTTTATTTTACGCTTATATAATAACTACTTTTTACATTTCTAGTGCTCTATTTGTTTACTTTTAATAACTACAAATATAATGCTACTGTCATCAGAGATAATATCGAGCGCTATTTAACCAAATACATCCCGTACGAGCAAACAAAAAGGGCCAACATCCAAAACAGAGCATTTATTTCATGATTTGAGACTCAGATATTTTTAGAAGGAAGTTCGTAGCTAATAGTTAAGTAGTAGCTTGTAGATTAGTAGTAGATAGTAGTTGAGTAATATCAAGTAGTTGAGTTAGTATCTAAAGCAACTACGGCTGCAGCGGTTGTTTAGCTGCAACAGCTGCTGTCTAATTTGGTTAACAACGAAACGGCGGAGAGCTTAAGCTGCGTTATCCCACAGCTAATAGCTTAATGCGAGCAAGCTGCTGCTAGAAGAATTAAGCTCGACTTGACGACGCTGCCTGTCTTTGCATACAGTTTCATTAGTTGAGGTAAAAATTAAGTCTAAAACCTTTGTCTAATTCGTGTGTTGCTGACAATGTATCATTGGTTTAATTTCCAGTAAGATTGTATACTGTGAACGAGCAAATGCCAAGTATTACAGCAAATAAATCGTTTTCCTTCCATTTATTGACTCTTACTCATTCCGAGTGATTACAATCTAATTAGTATAATCGTTCTCGTTTGATGTTGTAACAATAAAATGAGTCTGAATCGTTTAAACTTTAAACAGAATCGCGTCAGTGAAAATGCTAACAGAATAAATTATACTTGCACTGCTATTCAGTTCGGTATCGTTATTTGTTCATCACAGCACAGATTTTACAAACAATAGGAACGTGTATGTAGTTATATAAAAGAATAACAAAACAAAAGAGGCTACCGCAAAAGCGCCATAGCTCTGTTCGGTGATATCATAATTAGCAGCTGTAGAAGAGGCTACTTGAGTCTGAAATACGAAAAATTCTATTCTATTACATTACCAACTGCAGTAAAACCGTTGGTAACCAGCCATGCAATTGAATATTTTTAACTTAGGAAATGGCCAAACACAGGCAAGTTAAACTCAAAGTACCGATATGTAACTTCTCTACAATTTACACCAATAATTGACTACTACTATTACTAATTGGCTAATTCTTCTAATTGACTAAATGAAGAAATGAAGTGCTGGGTGGAATCAAGTTCTTGACTACGGAACTGATGACAACTTTAGGAAAGCAGAGTCGGGTGGAATTAAACCACTCAAAGGCAATTCGTCGTAATTAGACGATAGAGTCTTAGTCCGTAATACAATCTTCCAGCCAGAGACAGTCCAACTTGATTTCAACTTTCAACCACGTGACTTCTTAAAGCTGGTAAAGATAATTTTAACATCAGTTTCCTAACTCGAAAGCGATGTCAGTGAAGGGATAGCCCAGGATTTGAACCTTCCTTCCAAATCGCTCAACTAACATCGACAATCGCCGGTTAAAGAAGAATAAAATAATAATAACAGCAATAATAATAATAATAACAATAATAGTAATAATAAAGTAATAATAAAGATTTAACGTCCGTTTCCTCAAACAAGGATGATGTCTGGGACGTACACCATCACATGTCACTACAAATCAATGCATCCCAAACGATCTGAAAAATCATGTGCAAAATACCAAAAAAATACTAAATAAAAATACCAAACACATAACGAGATCCAGCGTGTGAAGAAGAAAAGCAAGAATAATTACAAGAATGCAAAATATAAACAAAAGAAAGTCAGTGTTCTATCTAGAAAGGGAATCTGCTCAATACTAAGCAGCTTGAGTAGTAGGAACATTCGTCGTTTCCAGAGAGACAGACTGACGTATATACCGAGTTGTTGACAGGAAATTCAATAGATTAATGTTGTAATTGATGCATATCCTACGCCCTAGGAGTCTAATACAGCTGCCACAAATAATAAATTAATTTTTAATCTTTTAAAATTAGCCTGTCTTGATAAATCTTAAGCTAAGAGCAAATGCATGGACATGCCAGCAGCGAAAAAGTTATATATATATATATATATATATATATATATATATATATATATATATATATATATATATATATATATATGCAGGCTGCGCATTAAAAAATATCCCCCTAAGACAATTACGATAGCTTAGCCAATTATTGATATTCGCCTTGAAATTTTAAGGTTCTCTTTTGGAGAAATTTTGCCATAAGTTGACCAAATTTTGTAAAAATATTTTTAAAGGAACCGGAGTTATCCAAGTTTTGCGAAAAAATTGATTTTTTTTTCATTTAACACGCAACGTAAAACGTCAGTTAGAATCAATTCCTTTTTGAGAATGTGTTGGCCCTGAAAAGGGCCAGCACATCAAATTGTAAAATTCTTTTTCTTTCATTTCATGTTACCGCCGACAGCAAAATTGAAGCAATTGAGAGTTTAAGCTGTTGCGAAGTGAAATTTTCAACTCTACGAGAAGCTTTTCGATTGAAAATGTAGAACGAATCATGTGCATTTATATTCTTAACGTCATCATTGGGCACGGAAAAGGATGTTAAACGCTATGACAATTAATGTTTATATATTATTATTCTTAATACCAGTTGAATTTTATGAAAAAGATTTTAAAGGACACTCTATGAAAAACAGTTTCTCTCTCTCTCTCTCTCTCTCTCTCTCTCTCTCTCAATGTACTGTCTAGAGGCAGGTTAATGGCATATATTTCCATTCTCCGCCATTCTCCTCAAATACACATATGAAGGCATTGTCAAAGCATCCAATAGTCTAAGTCTCGATCTTCGCTCTAACTATCTTCGCTCCATTTTTTAATCTATTACATCATTTACATGTATAAAACCATGGTACAAGTTTTATAATATTATGCAAGGTTCCCTTTTCAATTTCTTAGGATATTTGTCAATTGCCTCAAATTAACAATTTGTTAATCGCTTCTTCATTTAGAATTTAGTCTGCTCAAACGTAAGGCAACAACGACAGCAACAAAAAAATTATTAAATTAATCATAATCATAACAATAAACATAATAGTAATAATACTAATAATACTAATAATAATAATAATAATAACAACAATAATAATAATAATAGCTTTCCAACGTTTCAATGCTGTCTGTTTCCGTGGCACGTTTGCTAACGCGGATTCCTAGAGTGTAGAGGATTTATTTTAACCGCTTCATTATGTAACCTTTAATTAAAGTCTGTTATTGTTTTATTTTTAGCCAATGACCCTATACAGCCCAGGGCATTAAAAATAATAAATAAATAACCTCCGACAAAAATTCTACAGCACTATCATGACAGGTGATCGATCTTCGAGACTGATTTAGAGGTTCCAAATTATTATCAGTCCTTTTCATGATTGAACATATATTTTCTATTGCTATAGTAAATTGGCATCAAGCTCCGATGCATGATTAACCTTCCATGGGATCAGGGGAGAGAATCATGGTCATTTGTTTGTAACTAATTCAAATTATACACGATGCTTATACAGCGAGACAGAACACAAATAAATTGAGCTCTCTAGTGGACTACCAGTAACATAATAACATTGAATCATACATGTAGTAACTTTACAAAAAATTAGAGATCAGAAACATTGATGAAGAAAATATCATAGGATACAATGGTACCAGTACGTGTATAAGTTTACAGATTTAATTAGCAATTAATATCTAGTATTGTGTGACACTATTAACAACCGACCCTCACTTGGAAAAATCTCTTATTAGACAGTGTGTAGACGATTCCAATTTATCTGAACAGATATCTTTTCAGATATCTGCTCAGTTATCTGTCAGTTAAATTTGACCGTGTGTGGGCTCCGTCAAATTTATCTGAACAGATATCTGTTCAGTTATCTGTCGGTTAAATTTAACCATATGTTGGCTCGGTAAAATTTATCTGACCAGATATCTGTTCAGATAAATTTGATCGTGTATGGCCTCTTTTAAAGATCATGCTGTGGACCGGTCATCGAGTCTGTATGTCGTCAGTTGTCTACGAAATGTCTACGAACTCGCTCTATACCCAAGCCACAAGGGTATTGAAACGTTTTAGCAAGCTATTCTTTCTCACACGACGTAACTGAAGTTGATTCTATTCTAGTTACTAAATCCTATGTCGCATAATCGTAACCTTAGCCGCCCACTCAGGACCTGTTCATGTTTTATCTCTGATTTTATCGACCCATGAAACGCGCAGAAACAATGCAGTGTCTCCAGCGCCGATTCTTTGTGGGACGGGGAAGTAATTCCATAATAGTGTCCGACCTTCAAAATTTTCCGTTATTGACGATAAGTGTTAGATTTTAGAAAACTTTGAGTGAAAATATCGAGAAAATATTACAAATGTATATAAATATATATAATTATATTTATATACAGTATATATATATGTATATATATATATATACATATATATATATATAACATTTATATAATATTTATATTTCTATATATATAGATTAAAGAAGTTATAGTATGTTGTTGTCATCCCGTGTGTCTAGTCAGATTTTCGTCGACTGATGTTTCTAAAGCAAACGTCAGAAAGGTCATTTGGTTGGTAAGCGCCTAGGCTCCAGAAATTGCTAGACAATTTTCTAATTTCAACCTTAGTTAAACTGGGATTTAAAAGAAGATGATGACGATGCTTCTACAAGCTGTTGATAAAGCCTTTGACAATTTCCTTTTGTGGATTTCAAGATTAACCGCTCGTCACAAGCTATTGCTTCATAAATTTTAATTCCTGCAATCTAAAGATGATTTAGTTTCTTTTATAGAACTATCCAGTTTATTATTATAACCTGAGGGAAATATCACAAAATATTCAATTGAGAGTCAGGACTCATTGGCCTGTATCAGGTATAAGTTTTGATATTATTTTAAAGAGTTATTACTATAACTTTCAGTAATGATATTTGAGCAGGAATTGTGTTTGATATTCTATTTATGCACGCTTACTTTCTACATTTTATTTGTCTTGATTTGTGGTGTTTTTGATTTGTATTGTAAGTATTTCATACTGGCATTAATAAGGTCAATAAAGATTATGTATGTAAGGCTGATGACTTTCACAAAGGGTATGAGAGTAAAGTGATGCAATCAGGTTTTCAGAGTGTCGGACATGAAACACAAATCTACCCATTCTCATATTTTTCAGTCGGATATTTGTGAAGTAATTAGTAAGTGACTTATTCAGAAGATTATGTATGCACGTACTGATAGTGGACAGATAAAATGGCATATTACCGTTCAGGAAAAAGAGGTTTCCCGGAAAGCTAGTGTAATTGTCATTAGATTTAAATTGAATTCACTATGGTTGTTTTCATTTGCAAAAGCTACTTAAGCTATTTTCTTATCTAATACATATTTTTGTTCAATTTCCATTTTCTAGTTGACTTAACCGAACCTATTGCCGTGTTTGGTAAGCTATTCTGTGATTTTCTGCAGCAGTATTTGGTTCAACTTGATGTGCCCTTCGAATTAAGCCAAACTATCAGAAACAGAGAGATATAATTATTATTAATAGTGTCACCTGTAACCCATGTAAAGCTCTGAACAAAGGTAAGTGCATAGTAATTACCTAATGGACTCTCGTCCGCACTCGAAATGTTGTTTCAAATTAATGAAGCAATCTGCTTTCACTTCACTCTAGTCACCACCTGATATCCCGACAACAATGGTGGCATCTATAATATAATCTGTATACTATAATTTAATATAATAATAATATAATAATAGTATAATAATATAATAACATAGTATAATAAAATATATAATAAGCACTAAATCGTTGTTACGAATAAAATTGTGCATGAAATAAAGTTGCTTTCCTTTGTTTTCCATCTAAAGAGGATTTTAGAGAAGGATCACCGATTATGTTAACAGTAATTTAAGCTTCAGCCGGTTCAACAAGGTCGAGACTCGAGAAACCGAGAATCTGAGGATTACATCCAAAAAATCTTTTCTTTTCTTCTCTTTCGCCATATTCTTCATGATTTTAGTTTCCTAAAATTCTCCTTCTTTACACTACCAAGTTTCACAATTGCTTAAAAGAGCGTATCTCGCTACACTTAATATTCTTACCTGCATATTTTCTTAATTATTTTGTCTGAACTGTCTTCCTCTTACTGCAAATCTCTTTCGACTATACAGTATATTTTCACACTTTTTCCCAGTCACATATCAATTTAAACTGCAGCAATATGTAGTACACATATGCCAAACAGTAGAACGATTACACTCTCAAATCATATCCTATTTCCTATCAGATAGCTTCCCCCCTTCTTCTACTACTACTGTAGTTTGACTTCTTTTACCTTTTTACATGTACCTATATTAATCTTTATACCATTCTGTAGCTTCAAGAGATTGATATTTTCTGCAATTCAACTAAATTTCTGGACTCATCCAAAAAAAGAAGTAGGCTATCTTTACTTTAAGTGGCTACGCTACGATCAATTTTAGTCACACTGTGTCTTAAAATTATTTAATTGTAATTTTATTTACTGAGATAGCAATATAAAGTCACATCAAGGTAGAATATTAGCAGTTAACCTATCGTTCTGCAGAAGTTCTGGTTGGAGCCAGTGGCGAAGTCGGTAAGACACTCGACCGCGGATCAGTATATGCGGGTTCAAATTCTGGGCTCGCCCGTCACTGACATTGTTTTCGAGTGAGGAAACTGACGTTAACCTTAGCTTTACTTTTTTTAAGTGGGTACAGACTGAATATTCCACTACTCAAATATAAGGCCTAACTATGAATTAATGCATGAATAAATATAGCCGAAATTTATGCTTAAATTTAGTATTGCTTTCAAAGTTGTGTACTACGTAATTGTTGTGGATCAATTTCTTACTAACAAGCATTAAACACCACATACACATTAATTAACCCCAATAATTGTAAGTATTTATGTTTTCAACCACTTAAGTTCTATTTATATTGTTTATGCTACTGCTCGACGTGCACACTTTTGAAATAATACAAACTATAGCATCTGTTGCTAGTATTATCTTTCTCAAACGACGTTTCGCGTACCACACGACATCAATAAATTCGTTCTCTCGAATCTTCTTCATCCATATTAATATTTATCAATGCAGATATCTATCAATGTCTTAGCTATCGAGTTTTGCTGAAAATATATCGTCACATACTTGACAAGAATTATATATTTCTAATATGTGATACAAATAAGGACATAAATTACTGAGTAATACTAAACAGATGCTGCAACGTATCGCTTAAAATAGCTGTATATCACACCTTAGTACAAACTTTAAATAATCATACAAGTCAGTCGGTTGGAATTTAACGTTGCTCTGTCATACAAAGACAATAACTTAGCGTAACATAACTATTACAGTGGTCGTCAATGACAACATCGAGTACTATGGAGACAAAATCAAGCCGGCGAGCAAAAAGAAGGTCTAAAGCCGTGCAAATTCCAAAATCCAGACAATCAGTCTTTAAAAATGGATTAAAGAAAAGAAGGTTTAGGCGCTGGCCGTAACTCATGGACACTGGATCCAAAGAGAAATGAAAAAGGTGGGTCTTCAACTACCTATGGAACTGTCCATAAGAACGCAAACGCCGATGTGATTCAGACGAAGACTTCCGGAGATTAGATGGAAGAGAATTCCAGATCTGCGGTGCCATGCTGGAAAGAACTATTTAAGATAATATAACTCACTTAAACAATAGGCGTATGTGAAAAACAAATTTTCCACTAATATAGAAATAGCAAATTTATATGCTGAAAATGATTTAAAGTTAGAATTGAAGATCAATATTCCGGAAAACCAGGACAAAATTAGCTCCAAAATACGTAGAAATAGAAGTTCAGTGACCTTTAAGTCACCTTGATTAGATTTGTTTGACCATTAGATATATGGAAAGCTAGGATTTGAACAACTGAGACAGAAAAATGGTCTAGAGTGTTTCTCAAAGTGGTCAATGCAATACAACGAATGCTTAACTTTCTGTTTCTCATCTACGATAATGTCTGGGACGTCTTAAGCGGAACATAGCAAATTAATAATATTTTTTAGCTATAACTTATTGACTACATAACCATTTGAGTAGTTGTTATCCTTTACCTTTGATTCTAATCATTTGAAAAATGTTTTGCAATTCAATTATATTCAAAGAAGGCGTATTTCTTGTTTTGCAAATAATATAGAAACTACACGAAAAAATATAGCATGAACACAACAATAAATTAGTAGCAATAAAACAGAAAAAACAGTACTGTAAATAAAGGCTTACATTTTCTGATATAAACTTTTTTAATTCGTAATAAAATAGGTCGTTAGAAGTTTACATGTATATAAACAATGCTAACGAAGGCTCGGAGTTATTAAATCTGTACAAAGTAGATCTCTCTCTCTCTCTTCTCTCTCTCTCTTCTCTCTCTCTCTCTCTCTCTCTCTCTCTAGAGTTCTGCCAAGTGGAAAGTCTAAGACAGTCAAATTCTACTTAGAATCTGCTTTCATGCCCCACATAGTGCACTCCATTTTTCCAAAAGTATAGCCCTTCACATTGAGCGTTTTATTCATACCTAATATATACAGTAGCTTGGAAAAACGCGGCTTCTGGGGTGGTTTCCCGTTGTTTTCTTCAGTATTAGCTTTATTGTCTCTTACTGGCTGGAGCCAGTGGCGAAGTCGGTAAGATATTCGACCGCGGATCAGTAGGTGCGGGTTTAAATCCTGGGCTCGCCCGTCACTGACATCGCCTTCGAGTAAGGAAACTGACGTTAACCTTAGCTTTACCAGCTTTACAACGCGTTCAGATAAACGGTTGGTCTATTACATGAGTCAATGGGCCTGCAAATGGTTTGATCAAGAGAGAGAGAGAGAGAGAGAGAGAGAGAGAGAGAGATGCAAATCAAGACTAAATTTTTGCAGATCTTTTCCCGACGGATTGTACTTATTCTCTTACTAACTTATGCTGATCGGCGCTCGGCTTCAATTACACACATCAATTACACACTTCGGCTTCATGAAATATAAATAGCCCAGTCCTGCACTATCAAGCATTCACTAGATGGCGTTGATATATGTCCGGAAGTCTACAGATTGGCAGTAAAAATTCTTGATCGCAAGGAGACTGCAATAAAGGGCAATTTTATGAAAATTAATCGCCAGAAATTTCTGGTTGTAAAATTTAAAACCCGTCAAACGATTAAATAAGTCATTCGGAAGAGATTCCGTCCGTCATTAAGCTATAAAGGAAAGCATAATTTCTTTTTTCTAACACAAAACTTAGTGTATTATCAGGGGCGATACAGTGTTTGAATTCGTGACCTAGTGCTTATTAGGAAAGCGTGTTATCACCACCGCCACCAGTCAGACTATGCAAGAAAGGAAGCCCAGGCCATTAAACTCTAAATTACCGATCTTGAAGAGAAAGTTAAGCTCGTGGGTTCGAGTCTCGGTGGAGCTGATCAGGGAGTAAAATTTAAGGCGTTCACATGAGATATAAGAGTAGACACTTGATTACTACCTAAAGCTTGAAACATATGGTATTAAAAGTGATAGATAACATCATGGATGATGATTGGATAATAATGTGCATGGTTTGGCTCCCCATCCACCCTATTCTAACACGAGACTGTGGAGAGGCGACTCCAAGTGTATCTGAAATTTGAGAGCCCGATTTTTGGAAGAAAATAGAAAGTATGCTTCAGAAGCTCTAACTAGCTACCTTTTATTTCACCATCTCCGTCAATAGCATATCTAATACATTTATAAATGTCTCTTTCGCCATTTTATCAAACTCATGCTAAATGTGCTGAAATAGTTCTATTTATAGTCTTGCAAAAGTTCATTCAAAAGCAAATTAACACCTTTATTATTTCACGAGAGATGATTTAATAAAGCTGCTGATGAAGAACAATGTTCTCTTACAATAGACTACGAGATAATGTCAGCGAAACTGAGGGCTTTGTGAAGAGAACTGAGTGTTGATAGGATCCTGCACGACTCTTTAACATTCATGAAGAGCTTCTCGGTGGTGCGGGGGATAATTTTAACATTTGATAATGGACTGGAGACATTATCTCTTGCTCATACTCTCTGTTGCCGGGGCCCTGGGATTAGGGAAGTCGGGATAGGTTCTAGTTCAGCAAAAAATTTGTGATAGTACATTTCTAAATTACGCAGCAATATTATAGGATTTTAAGTTTACGGTGAGATGTAGATTGATATTTTGGAGCAGCTTTTCTAGAATTGAAAAGTATTTTTAAACAATACTTCTACATTTATAATTAGGCCTAGTGTTTCGGTAAGTAATAGATTTTCATTGCCATAGCAGGTTTTATGCAAAACTTTTAGTGTTTCTTCTGCCTCCTGTCTTTGCTTACTGCGGTGGTCAGCTCGATAGGGTACCCTCTCTGATGGCCGTAGTGAGCAAATTTTATTTTCTGTGTGATGCTACATAATGTTGATTCACACTTTGAACTGTTGATTTATCTGCATTCACAATTATTTGTCAATGTTTAATGACTTTTAAAATAAAACATATGTACGCATTCCTACTACATATAAAATCTATTATGGTAAGAAAATTCAGTAGTACTTTAATTAGTTGGATGCTATAGCTGCATCTTTCCGTAGTCATACTTTCAAACCAGACACGGCTAGAGTCTAAATATCTAAAAATAGTGTGTAATGTTGAGAATCTTATTAAAATTAATTTTCTAAAAATTTTTACAAACTATAAATAGGCGGCTCTGCGCATCTAATAGCAGTTCAAAGATACTTCTTTTTACATTATTAGCTTTCTCATCCATAAAATATTTGCAACATTGAAACATTTTGCATGACATATTTTTGGATCAAACCGTAAATAAAAAAAGATATAAATAGACTACATTTGTAAAGTTCCGTCCTATACAGTTGAACCAAGAGCTCCTACTAAATAATGCTAGCTTTTGAACAGATTTACATGGATGTCAAAAATAAGTTATATTTCAAAAGATCCTTGAACGCTTTTTGGCAATTTTTCTGCTTCGGACACTAAAAAGAAGCACAGTGGAATTTATCTGAGCTCCGGAAAGTTACGTGCACTTTGGATGGATGATGGATGGATGAATGAATGAATGCATGGATGATGAATGGATGGATGGACAGCAGACGACGATATGCATATAGACTGTTAGAAAAGTAGAAAGGTAGATGTGTAGATAGATAGATAAAAGAGAAAGAGAGAGAGAGAGAGAGAGAGAGAGAGAGAGAGCGAGAGAGAGACAGAGAGAAAGAGAGAGAGATGGATAGATAGACGGAGAGAAATAGATAGATAGATAGATAGATAGAGAGAAAGAGAGAAAGAGAGAAAGAGAGAAAGAGAGGAGAGAGAAAGCGAGAGAGAGAGGAGGAAGAGAATGAGAGAGAGAAGGAAATATAGAGAGAGAGAGAAAGAAGGTGAAAGAAAGACTGAGAGAGACAGAGAGAGAGAGAGAGACAGAGAGAGAGAGAGAGAGAAAGAGGATGTTGTTGAGTGTTTAGATCAGGACTTCTGCAGAATGAGTGGGATACTTGTAGTGATGTGGGAATAGAAGAGTGCTTGATGGTAGGTTGACATGCAAACTGTGGAAGCCTACGTAAACGCGGAGAAATAAATAGAAACCATAGGCGAAGATACAGAGGTAAAGATAAAGAAGCAGAATTAGAGAAGATAAAGAATCAGAGTTAGTGAAGATAAAGAGGCAGAGTTAGAGTTAGAGGTAACTATAGAGAGGTAGAGAAAGATAACGATATAGAGAGATATATATAGGGATAGAGATAAGGATCTAAATAGAAATACGGTTAGAGATAGAAACAGAGATAGGGACAGAGATGGAGAGATTTATATAGAAATAGAAATATAGAAATAGAAAGAGATAAAACTAGGCAAATAGACATATAGATGGAGTTAAAGGATAGTGATAGAGATAATGATAGTGTTAGAGATAGTGAGAGAGCTAAAGACGATATGACGTTAGGGATAGTGATAGAAAGAGAAGAGAGAGAGAAAGAGAGAGAGAGACAGACAGAGAGAGAGAGAGAGAGAGAGAGACAGACAGACAGACATAGACAGACCGACAGACAGACAGACAGTGAGAGAGAGAGAGATAGATAGAGAACAGCAGGAAGAATGAGAGATAGTCAACAGATGCATAAAGTGCGGCAGAGAAGCAACAAGGCAGAAGTAAATTAAAGAACAGATTCCTGACAGACTGAATTACAGGCAGAGTAATGTTGTTGACAGCAGTAAATGTATTCTTACCTTTAAATTCAGCAGTATTCCTTCTGTCACTCTCTTCTCTTGTTTGTTTTCTGTACCGTTTTTGTTTTTCAAAAGTTACCAGACTGTTTTTTTGTTGTGTTACAGTGGTCCACTATTTTAAAGCGTAATTTTTTTAAGTTAATGAATTACTACTGCACATGTCGAAAGAATTTCTGTAAGCGAAATTAAGTCCCAGTTCTAGGTTTACTTTAGACATTTTAATTTAGCAATGATTAAGCTTACAGTGCATATGATTACTCACTCACTCACTCACATACTCACTCACTCATTCATCCACTCACTCATATATTCGTACCACTGTTACATAGCATCTAAATAACAAAATTTGCAACAATATGACAACATCAATACAATATAGCAAAATAAAATTGTGTTAATGCAAGCCTGTAACTTATACAACATGCAAGTGTTTATGCAAACGTCTAAATTGTATTTCATACAACGTGTAAGTGCTAATGCTAGCCTCTAACTTACAACTCATACAACATGTAAGTGTTAATGCAGGCCTCTAACATGTAACTCATACAACATGTAAGTGTTAATGCAAGCCTTTAACTTGTACCTCATACAACATGTAAGTGTTAATGCAAGCATCTAACTTGTAACTCATACAACATGTAAGTGTTAATGCAAGTCTCTAACTTGCCGAAGTCGGTATTAATCCTAATGAGAATTCTAACAAGAGACCTATAAACATTTTCTCAAGAACGTTGAGAGAAAATTGGCTTAGTTAAGAAAATGTCGAACAACTAGAAAGACATGTAATGCTGCGAGATTTCCTGTTTGAAAGGCTATGGAAATTGATCTCTACTATTTGAAAAGCTGTAGCGTTACTATTAAATCGTGATATATAGATAGCTATCATAAATTCAAATATATCCAAGCAATTCTGAATGAAAAGAAATTGTGATATTTCTTTAAAACATGATATTTCTTTAAAACATGATATTCCTTCCATTATCGGCTACCACATGCTTGAATATTGGGGATTA
Organism: Enchytraeus crypticus; assembly: GCA_905160935.1. Classification (NCBI taxonomy): domain Eukaryota; kingdom Metazoa; phylum Annelida; class Clitellata; order Enchytraeida; family Enchytraeidae; genus Enchytraeus; species Enchytraeus crypticus. The sequence continues at coordinate 496,223 of CAJHZI010000492.1, read as the reverse complement.
ATTATAATTATTGAAGATTTACATGTAGTTAAGTTCAGTTGCTAACTTCTAATATTTTGATGGCGTGTGTGATTTTACAATTCTTATTTACAAATTTTTTTCTAATAAAACGCTTTTACCTAAACAGCTGTGCTTAATTTATAAGGCTTATATTAAAGGTCAGACTATTGATAAATCCAAAAAATACAGTCCAGGACGCCATAGCTACCCTCAATGTAGCTGAGTATGTGAGGGGTTCTAATCCTGGGATCGCCCGTTACTGACATCGTTTCCGAGTGAGGAAAATGACGTTAACATTAGCTTTTTAGCTTTACCAATGTCTAGTCGACTCTTAGATTTAAAGTTTAACAGTTGTTATTTAACTTATAAATGGGAAAGCTGGTGTTAAATGAATAACTATATGCACTATAAATTAATAAAAAAATTCATTTAGTAATATTTGAATGAATAAATATATGGCTCGTGCTACTGTTATAGACATTCACTTACCTCATATGCGCACGTTATCAGATATCTGTACCGAATCAGTTACCGAATTTTACCGTTATCAGTTAAATGCACCTAATTAAACTTTGTAATAAGTAGTAGCAAATAAAATGTTTGAAAAGAAACTGACGTAAAATTTCTAACTTTTTGTCTTTTATTATTACTACACATTCTACGCTAAGATCTAATAGATCTCTAAGTGGGCTATAGTCCAGGCAATGTTGGATTGTACCGTATAGTCCAGGCGATGTTGAGCCGATACATTAGCCGGTGCTATTAATAATGAAGCCGGTATGGAATCGCTCGCTGACTGCAATTGTCACAATCCTCGTCAACCTTCATGCGAGCTCCAACTGCTGTCCCTACTCCAGTTGATCCGGTAGAACCCAGGATAGTATATCGATGGGTTGAAGCATGCAATTCTTGTACTAACTTAGCAGTTCAAATCCTGGGCTCGCCCGTCACTGACATCGCTTTCGAGTGAGGAAACTGACGTTAACCTTATCTTTATCAGCTTTACTAGTTACATATTGATGGGTATATTAGTTGTTGGTTGTTGTCTCTCGTCACTGACATCGCTTTCGAGTGAGGAAACTGACATTAGCGTTATTTTTTATAGATTTTTTGTAGTTTGTATAACGTCAAGTTGAACAATAAAAAAGCTTCTCTTAGAGATATCTCGACACACTCGAGCTACCATCAGAAAGATTAGTTCAAGCCCATTCACACCATTCATACAGACCACGAACACTATGTATATATTATTGTGCGCAGTTTGATAAATCGATAGGAAATCAAAGAGTTTGAGACGTTGAGCATATGAATTATAGGCGGAAATATTTTATTCTATATGATTATAATTATAGTGTAAATATGCATGTACAAATTTAAATCGATATTACAATATATTAGTGAATTGCAAGCTTAAGGCTTAAGCCTAAAAACTCATTTTGTAAGTAAGATAATAAAATAAAATATGTTTATAAGTTATGTTTTTACTTTTTACATATTAAATGGTAAATATTTTAACAAATTAAGATATTTACTTAGCCTACTAATTATTACTGTTTATATTTCCTCACAGAGTAGTAATTTCTTTTTATTTATACATTTTTGTCTAGTATATTTGCCAATGAATGTCCTGAAATATCAAACTAAAACCAACTTGAAGCACAACCCGACGTTTTACATTTCTAGAATAATTAATTTAACCGATGGCTTCTCAAACAGTCTTGTAAAAGTCTGAAATTCGAGGCAAGATAGATCTAGAAAGTCATAAAACCAATGCTAACGTCATGGATAACATGGATAACATGGAGAACATGGATAACATGAAGAACTTAGATGACATGGATTACATGGACAACATGGATAACATGGACAACATGGATAACATGGACAACATGGATAACATGGACAACATGGATAACAAGGAGAACAAGGAGAACATGGAGAGCATGGATAACATAGATAACATGGACAACTTGGACAACATGAATAACATGAATAACATGGATAACATGAATAACATGTAGAACTTAGATAACAAGGAGAACATGGAGAGCACGGATAACATGGAGAACATGGATAACATGAATAACATGGATAACATGGCCGCCAATCAGTCTTCCAGTCTTTCTTTACTCCGCGGAGTCCAGCCGCTCCTAGCTATCATACCCAGCAGGACTCTGGAAGTTGCTAGAATGGTTAATTGCACTGACCTCCTCCTCGGTTATTATTATTATCATTACGTGTACACTCAAAGACTGAGGAATAAGCGACAAAGGGATGGAGATGGTTTGCTGCAAAGTGAAGATGATTGATTTAAGAAACTTGACGAAGAAACAGAGAGGAACAGATCTTTTTAGAGATGTGATTCCCGTGTTGTGTCCTCGACCCTGAAGAATAGATGATTCGTTAACTGCACTTACCGTTAGAAGCGACTAAGCAAGAATAAGGGAATGTGGAGGAAGCCGCCTCAGAAGCCAATTGACATGAAGGCCTGTATTTACATTGGAGTGTATATAAGGTAACACGGTTTGCACATGGTTTAAGTTGCTGAATGAGGGAGTGCTCATAATGGAGCTTGAGCGAAGACTATGAGTATGAATTTGAGTCGTGGACATACCATTAGGGTACTTCATATATATGTAGATAGCACTCTCTGATGGACGTAGCAAGCAAATTTCATTTTCTGTTTGATGCTACATATGCTGATTCAAACTTTGAACTGTTGATTTGTCTGCTTTCACAATCGTTTGTCGGTGTTGCTACACTTTTAAATAAATATATGTACTACTACCATTAGCTGTACACGAGAGAGAAAAAGAATGCTTAACAAAAGGTGGCAAAATAAAATAAGAGAATGAAATAAATGATAATCATTGTTTGGATGATGTTATACCATTTGTTCTACCCTAATACCATTAGTGAATATCAAGGTTATACAACCTTACATGCATTGTCAAACAAGTCGCATGTGTTACCTAAATGCTTCATTACTGTGTAAAGAATGCATAGCGTTTGTAATTAAACCAGTTTTTTGGCTATAGAGATTCTATTAATGAACGAGATAGTTGAAAAAGTAACTAATTTAGACTTGAGTCAATTCAATATCGTGAAATTTTGTAACTAATTTGGCCCTTCTGCTCTAATTGCCAAACTCAATGGTTAAAGTGGGAATGGAGATCTAGGGGAATTATCAGAAGTTTTCGAGATCCCCGCAATTGCATTTACAGATTTCATAGTGTCTAATATAAGCCCCTAGCAGGGAAACGCACCTCAGTAAAGAATGAGAGCTAGGGGAACTGAGATTCCCGGCGTCCCCCCCATTTTAACCACTGGCCCGTAGCTCATTTTTGAACCAGAATTTACTGACACCAAAACTGTTGATACATAAGCTTTGCATAGCCGATATAGTAGCATATATTCCTGATAAGCATAATGTGGCTGGTTCCAAAGTCAGCCTAACCTACTGGCAATAATTATAATAAAAGTTTAACGTCAGTTTCCTAGTTCAAAGATGATGTCATGGAAAGCCTACAGCATAAGTCACTACAGAAAAGCAACTGTCCATTAGATAACGGAGAAGTCTTAAACGTTGTTTTACGGCTATTTAAAATTACTCACTGCTATTCGATGAATCTTGTAGCAGAGCCACTATTAAGGTGTATAGTTTAAAACGTCAGTAAAAGGTAAAAGCTTTTGTCATATAAAAATTGGTATGATGCGATTTTTCATGGAAATTTTTGCATACTGTCTTTAAACTACTAAATGTTTCCTAAAATTGAAAATTATTTTAATCAATATTGAAAAGTTTACAAATTCTGAGAAGTTGAAGCGGATCTTTCAGAAGAATCAGTTCATATTTCGCAAAGAAATAGAAGCAATTTAAAATTCTAATTTTTTTCTAAAAATATATTAAGTTATTAAGTATGCTATTAATACTATTTAAATGTACTAAGCATAGTGCATGATCAATCCAAATTAAATAAAATTTAAATATTGAAGTTAGAAATGGAAACATTTTAATTATGACTGCGGGTAAAAAATTTCATAAACTTTAAAATATCACACAATAGGATTATTTATTATGCTCCTGTAAATGGTCGCATTAGCAATATTATATAGCCTCTCAAAAATAACCCATAAAAGTTCCACTCTTTTTAAAATAGTAAAGGTTTTGCTCAATCTATCCGACTTTAACATATTTCAATCAATCAGTCAATCAATAACAATTTAACGTCCGATTCCTCGCCATAAGGCAATGTCAGGGATTTCAGAGGATGTTCTTCTTAGGTTGCAGCAGAATTTACCAATTCTCAGCTTTCAGCCTATCAATACCAGTAAAGGTCTTAATAATTCAGTATTTGCTGTACCCTATAGAATATAGAAATAACGCTAATATTATAAGCGTAAATCTTTTCAATCAGTTTTAGGAGGAATTATTCTTTATCACTGTTTACCTAGATAAATGTGCAAATAATATTTTGCTACTAAAACGGACTTCCAATTTTAGGAGATACTTGCGCAAAGCTGCAACTCTTTGGCTTCAACGTCGGTTATTGAATAAGATTGTCCAGTTTTATTACTATCGTTGCACATGTCACAGACGTCTAAACTCAAGAATTACGGACTCTCGCTTTCATCCCGTATAGAGCGAATTTATTAGCAGGAGATTATGCCATCGGTATGTTCGATGTTTGCCTTGAAAAGGTTTTGTGTGTTTTTGTGTACTGGAAAGTCTCAAATGAAATATCAAGGGTCACAACCATCTACGCATACATCAACATGAGGAAAAAACTGTTTTATTGGAATTCTCGGCAACTACGCTTTTTAGCTTTCGATTCCAATAAAATATTTTTTAATCTTTTGGGTTTAATTTTATACCTCTTTTGACACATGGCATTATTTATATAATAATGACCTATGCGTAAATTTTTTCTGCAATTTTATATTAGCAACGCTATTCAAATTTAATGTAAAAATAATATACTCTATCTATAATCAGAATATTAATTTGCCATTAGGAGTAGTTTAGTTTTCGCTAGAAACTAACCGAAAATTCTGTAACTTAACATTAGACATAGTATTAATTAGGCCTATTCTATTTAAATCCTCAGCCAAACAGAAAATACCTACCACATTTTTAGAGAAAACAGGCAATAGATTTATGAGAGGATAGAAGTGAAGGGCATGCCATAATTTACTCCCGAAATTAACCTTTCATTCTGTTGAGTATTACAATGTTCACGGAAGAGATATTGGATATTCAAAACATTCTCTCAAACTTGGAACATAACATAGCTAAATGTGTAGCATACTGTGATGATAGCGGGTCCTAAGTAGGTAGGTCTATATTTGCATGATACGTTTTGCTGTGAGATAATCTTGTGTAATACTTGCGTAGAGCAGGACTATGTTTCTCTGTTTCGAATCATTGAGCTAAAATATCAATTTAGTATCTTTACCACTACGGTAATACTGCCATTACAAACATGATTAGATTTTTGGCAGTCTATACTTCAGTGTATTCAAGATTAGCGTTAAACAGAAAGGTACTGGTACAATTAAAGTGCTCGATATTGTCATGGACGACAGTAGCGCTGTAATTATTGTTATTGAAATTGTGAAGATTCAAAAATATACATATATATATTATCACTTCACTGCAATAATATGTAGGTGCAATGAAATACAAGCAATTGACAAAAATGTATTTAATTGAAATCTAAATTATTTTATCAATTTTCAAATAATTTAATAATATAGGCCTAATTAAACAAATTAAGGTGTATTTAAATATTCGTACAGTGGAAAAAGCTGGAGAATATTTAATAATTGAGAAGTCCAAAGAGATTTCTCTTTCTTCTGGCGCACTTCTTACACTGTATGAACAGCTAAATGCGTCGTCTACGTAACGTCTCCAGTTCAAAGCACTGTCTTTAGTACTATTATATTATTTAAACATCTCATCCACATTACTGAAACTCAAAACGGTGATTGGACTTTTAAGTTAAGCAGTTAAATTTTTCAGTATCGGCAAGTTTCTGTGACGCTGTAATGGAATAATTTATGAAAAAATCGACTATGACTTGTAATATTTAAATAAAATGGTTCTTTAAATAAACCTACATGTAGCTAATTGAATAGATAAGGGAAAAGGCGGTATAGCTAATTTTTAACGTCAGTTTCCTCACTTGAAAAGCGATATAAGAAAACTAATGATAGTCAAATAACCGCCGCATTAAAATATTACACATAAATATCAACCAAAATTAGCACAGTTTAGAGTCACAGAAACCTGGCGATATTGGCAAATTTAATCGCTTAACTTGCAAACTAAAATTCGGAAAATCGATCTAAGATAAATCAGAGCACCGTTGAATCCCATGCAGTTATAGGAGCAGGCGAATTATTTGCCAGGATATGAAAGTGCACGTCTAAATTAAAGTAAAACTTGTTTAACAAAATATTCAATTATAAATATTAAGATACTTGAAGCTACTCGAGTATTACTATACAAATGAGTTATACATAGACTATACTATATATAGTCCGTGTAAGATATCTTACGTAGACTATATATGAATTATAAATGCATATAAATATATGGATATTATATATTTATGGATTATATATGGATATTTGACATGGACAATATAGGCCATATCTTCTTCTCTAGGTGACGAACCTGTTCCAAGCCTGGGCGGTCATGGTCATATTCCTCCATATGTCTCTGTTCATTGTCGCATAGGCCTATGCATGGACTATATACGTGGGCTTCACATGGATACCTTACATGGACTACGCATGGACTATAAATAGATGTCTTACATGGACTATACAAGAATCGTGTAGTGAATAATTTTATTTCGCAAACGTGGGACTATACGTGAGCAAATCCTGTAAGTCGATAATTTCCACTGCAGAAGTCATAACAAAATCCCGGACACGTGTTTGCGGAAGTGTGAGATTTGAGAAGCACTAGTTGCTTGCATGTGACAGACTTGTGCTGCTTTGAACCTGACTATGGTTTTAAATGAATCTCATGGGCGACAACATAAAATATTAATTAATGGGTGAAGTGAAGAAAAGACATCCCGGTTTCTTACTAAATATTTATCATCACCAAGAAACACTAATTGCATACTCAGTGAACATAATTGAATTTGAGAATAGAGTCAACGAAAACTGCATACTTTCCTAAATGTCGGAGAGTGCAGAGGAATTCAAATGCATCTGACCAAGTTAATATATCGCGATTAGTGCGACAAATAACAGCGCGACAAATAACAGCGAGGTAAATGACAAGACGAAAAGTTATAAAGCGGTTTTCGCGATTTAAACTGTGAACCTTACTCTTTTCACGATTGATATAATAGAGTTATTATATTATCCATTTAGTTATTAACTGAATTAAACCTTCTTCCCGCTATTGACAACTTTTTAAATCGACATTCCTCGACAGACAATCTGTGAACATAGGTTTCATTTTATATGAAAATTTATGCCTTAGACCTCCACGCTTGTCGTAAATCAAATGGAGGAAGACGATTCATACCATTTCCCATATCTTATCCTATAAATGAAGGAAGGCAAGGGGAAACCACCTCAGAAGCTGTATTTTCCCAAGCTATAGGCTTCATAAGCTATGGATAAAGCATAGGCTTTGTGAGTGGATTAACTTGTTAATCTAAAGTGTGCTCTTATGGAGCGAGAAAATAGATTTTGAGTATGAATATGTACCTTAAACCTGCCACTTGGCAGTGCACTGAAGAAGAAGAAGAAGAAGAAGAGGAAGAAGAAGATAAATAAAGATAAACACTCTAATTCTTCTGATCCGTTCTGAATATAACTCCAGTGGATGGAAGGGATTTGATCTCCAGCCTCGAGCACGGATTAGACATCAGCCACTGGAATAGCTCGTCAGGCACCGGAAGCTGTTGCGCATGGAATAGGGGAACTACTTGGCTTTGTCTCCCGGATAGTGTTTCACGTAGAGATTAGCTCTTGCAGGGAATCCTGTGGGATGACTTGATCGCTGCCGTCTCGACGAAGCCAACAGACGTCGAGTTTAAAATAGTGCTTAATGTCATTGTGAACTTAATTAACACATGTGACGTCCAGTCCCAGGTCTATTCAGTGTCCGTTTCGTCTGTTGCAGGCTAATGTTTCTGCTAGAATATTGGTTGTCGCATGAATTGACGAAATGTATATTGAAATTATATATTTTATAAAATTATGAGTAATGAATTAAATTAATAATGATAATAACAATAATAATAATAACAGTAATAATAAAAGCTTAGCGTCCGTTACCTCATCCAGGGATGATGTCAGGGACGTAATGGATGAAGTGATAGGTTTGGAAGTGATTATCCGAAACCAGGTACACTAATATTGTTAGGTGGGTCACTGATTAGCTATCGAGTAGAAAACTAACGTAAAACTTGAACTTAGCTTCTGGCTTTAATATTTAACTGAATTTCAAATATAGGAAGAGAATCAGTGATTTGCTCAAACAGTGCCAACCTAGCCCATCAGGGTCTGAAAAGCCGCTAAACCAATCTCTACGATTAATGGGAAACTAATTTCACGTAATTAGAACTTGATATTCCAATTTTCCACTGAGGAAATTTCTATAGGGATCTCTTCCCATTATCGAGTTATTTCAGGCGACAATCTTGCATTTCAATTCTCTAAAAGTAATTCATTGCAGTGAGAAGGGAAGCTTGGACGGTTGAAGAGATCTATTTTTAGCCAATGACATAACGAGTAAACAAGCCGCCCACAACTTGCATACGTCACGTCCTGGTGCGGTCATACTCTACAGTGGCGGAGGTAGTGAATGCGTGGGCACCTACCTGATTGCTTCACTCCTTATCATTCTGCTTGTACGTGTGCGTGTGTCTGTATCTACCTGTTTAGTTCTTTTATTGTTGTGCTTCTACTTTTACGTAAGTTTTAACCTACTTGTTTTATTATTTTATTGATTTTACTTGTGCGTATGTCTCAATATACCTGCTTCGTTCCATGTCATACTGCTTCTACCTTTTCGTACATCTCAACCTACTTGTTCATTCCTTGTGTATGTGTGTCTATCTATTGTGCTATATGTTGTCATTGATGATTGTAGCACTCTAATTGTTGTTATTATTGTTGTTATTATTATATCTGTGTGTTTCATATTTATTTTTCTAATTCTGCAAGTAAATCCGTCTGTACTCAACTGTTTCCTACTTTTTAGTTTTGCATGTTTGTGTGTGTGTGCCTACCTTTACGTTTTCCACTGCTCCGCCTACATATGCGAATCTCATGTCCCAACCGATTTCACTAACTCTAATAGTGTTCGATTTTAGTATATCACTAATAGTGTTCGATATTGTCATTGATGACTGTAGCACTCTAATTGGTGTTGTTATTATTATTATTACAGATTTCACTTACTCTCTGTAGATTTCTATCTGTGCTTGTTTATGAACCTCCCTGTTTTACTCTTCCTCTAAAAACATCATCCTTTCGTCTGAGGCCTATTTTATTCAGAGGCAAAAAACTCCAGAACCTTTCTTCTGTTAGCCTAAAGACCTTTATACAATTCGTTTTCTAGATTTCTGAATTAATTATGAAAATTTTGCGTCTAAATGCTTTCATTTCTTCAAGTTTCGTTTCACGCACAATCTTAACCTTTCCTTTGTGTTATCTCCGTTCCCCTTATTTCTTTTGCACACATGAAGTTGTACAGTTCTTCATACTGCTGCCAGTTTGTGATTGCTGTGCTAATTGATAATTCAGTGGCTCTGCGTTTACCGTCAATTTTTGAGGCTTTCATCTCCTAAAGTTTCTCCTACACCCGGCATCATCTCTTGAGTAATTCCTCCGCTTCGTGTGGGAAAGGCGATATCGCCACCATTGCTCTACATATTCTACGAAGACAATTCTTATAAATAACTCAGCTTCAAACTTACTGTACTACCACGTTCCGTTAATTGCATGTCTAATCGTGTGTTATATTGAACTGCGCGTTAAGATATACAGAGGCTAAATTAAAGTGCTTTCATTTCGTTCTCTAGATTTTACTCTATATTCTAAATTCATTGAACCCTGATGAGTCCAAAATATGAAATCTATATCAATTAGTTAAATAACCTTTATTGTCTAAACAACAACAAGTACAGTAGTGCTGTTGTCAATAACAACATATATCAATAAGGTATATAGCCGAATCGAAGAGCAGAAAAAGAAGTAAAACGCTGCAAAATCTATAATCAGAAAAGCAGGTCAGTGATGCAAAAATAATGCTCGTATTAATCAACGAGCTATTTGATAATTACAAAATGTATCAGGTTTGATTTGAATTCCTGGCTTTCTGTGAGTGAATCTCCTTACATGCTTTTTAATGGTGAACGCATTAGCCTAGTGGTATAAAATAAAAACAAACAAAAATAAAGCTAAGGTTAACGTCAGTTTCCTAATTCGAAAGCGATGTCAGTGACGGGGGACAGCCCAGGATTTGAACCCCCACATACTGATCCGCGGTAGATTAGCTTACTGACTTCGCCATATCTCCAGCCAGTGGGGTTGTTATATAGAGGTGGGGTTGGGTGAACAAAGTATGTAGAATATATGAATAAATTATGTTCATATTTTAAAAATCCTCAATAATTTGTTCGTTTTATAACTAAACCAAAGTTCGGAAATCATTTAAGACTTATTTTTGCCAGTGTCTTATCTGGGTTGCTAAAAATTAGACCAACTGTGGACTACACGTGTTATAAAAGGTGACGAAGAACTACGATCCAAACCAAAGTCAAAAGAACATTCGTTGGTAAGCTCCTAGGCTCCAAAAATTGCTACACAAGTTTCGGAAGAAAAAAGAGGATCTATTCGAATCCGGACCCTAGTTAAAATGTGATTCAAGTAAAGATGGTTATGACGATGATGTGATTTAACACTTAATGTATGTCTAATTGGCGATAAAATATGCAGTAGCACCAATATGTGTTCTATCTCTCACAGCCGATGTATATTGTACTCGATTGTACTCTAACGGTGGTTTTCGTGGAGGAGTAAGTGCAATGCAATATGTTGATGGTGATGGAGCAAAGGTGACAAAGACTAAGCAATAATCGACACTGCCTGTGGAAGCCCATTTCACAACTAAATAAATCACTCTCCATTAAATAGCGACCTGATTCTATCTTTTTATATAAACCATTAATCTACCATAATTAACCATGTCAACCATTATCAACCATTACCTCCATTAATCATAATTTTCTAAAATAAACAACTTCTAGACTTAACCATAACTCTATCAGAAATCACGTTTTCATTTGGAACAGATGGTTGTTTAATTGATTGCGATAAATATACATGTAGATTTCAGCATTAATAACATTTATGCATATCAATGTTGTAAGAGAGTTTTAAGTCCGATTCATCAGGCGAATATGACTACAGGGACGTCCTATAACAATAATAGCGATCACATTAGACAAGAAAGAGAAACTTAAGGAACAGTTTGAAAGCAAAAGCTAATGTTAACGTTGGTATCTCCACTCGAAAGCGATGTCAGTGACGGGCGAGCTCAGGATTTGAACCCCGCAAATACTGATCCGAGTATATTACCAACTTCGCCACTGGATCTAGCCTTTGATACATCTGGATTATATTATTGTTACAACCTTGGCTGTTTTATTTTCTCTCTTGTAATTATAATGCATTAATTATATATTGCACAATAGGAATTTGAAAATGCTCGTCTAAAACGAAATAAAATCTCTATGCTTGTCCTTCATTCATAGGAACAACAAAATAAATTGTTAAAAAGCAGCACCGATTAACGAGATTCAATAGTAACTGTCATATTTTGAGCAAAACTGTTGCACCAGGGTTTTGAAAGGTTATTCTTAAATCCGTGCCGGTTGTAGTCTGTGCGCCATCTAAAGTCAACTGTTACTAATAACAATGAAAAGGAAGGATAAAATAACGAACACAACAAAGACAAAAACTAAGCAAGGTAAACTCGTTAGCACATGGCGATATCATGTGTGTAACAGTGTAACCATACTATCAGACAAAATAACAGCTATTAAAGCACACCATACCGCAAAGCAGCAGTTGACTATTGAAACAGCTGGTTCATATTGAAAGGGATCTAACTCTAAAAGCACATGCTTAATCTTGAAACAGCTACTGTTTCTGGAAACAGCTGTTTCGCCTTGAAGCAGATGCCTTCCTCTGAATCAGCAGCCTTTCTCTGAAGCAGCTGCCTTCCTCTTAAGCAGCTGCCTTCCTCTGAAGCAGCTACCTTACTCTGAAGCAGCTGCCTTCCTCTGAAGCAGCTGCCTTCCTCTGAAGCAGCTGCCTTCCTCTGAAGCAGCTGCCTTCCTCTGAAGCAGCTGCCTTCCTCTGAAGTAGCTGCCTTCCTCTAAAGCAGCTGCCTTCCTCTGAAACAGCTGCCTTCCTCTGAAGCAGCTTCTGCACCTTGCTGTGTGATCACTTCTCAAGTAGAAAGCAATTGGAAAAGCAATTCATCTTCGCCCAACAGAGGATCACAATTACAGCCTATGCCTGGCCGCCCGCTCGGGTCCATCGAGGTCATAATGCGGTTAGTACTGATGTGGTTCTCCATGTCTGAAGTGTGTACTGGGTGTTGAGAATATCAGAAAATATCTCGTATTTATTTTCATTCATTTTTGAAAGATTTATCCCGTGTTGTGTACGGGACCTGAAGAATAGACCAGCTATTTACTGCATGTGTCGACAAAGCAAAAAACTGTGGAAGGCAAAAGGAAATCACCAAAGAGGACTTTTTACGATAATGAGTGAGAAAACCGACTATGAGTACGAATATGTATCTTGGACTTTCCAGTTGTAAGAAAACTAGAGAGAGAGATATCAATAAATAGTGACTAGTTTTATAAACCAGTCAACTGTAAACAAATCAAATGACAGTTTAAAATGCATAAAGTAAATCACAGTTTTAAAAGATAAATTAAACCACAGTTTAAAAATTAAATAGCAGGTCTCACTACTTCAGTCGGGAATTTATATTGAATATTTTATTTTTAAGTATTTGTACAAATTAAAATCTTTTTAATTAAGTAAGCCTAAGTATTAACATAAACTAGAGCTATAAAGGCTTAGTGAGATTAATAGTAATAAATAATTAATTATCAGCACTCTAAACAATTCCACGGATTTCTTAGATGCAACATTAATTCTGAATGTCTGTTAATATCCTCTCAAAATCACAATTATAAAATAAATTGTTGCAAAGCTGGTGATTAATGGCAATTTGGCTGCTCGTTCGGGTCAATATAATATTCATGAATTGGAGAACATCGGGTGGTTTAATATCGACGAATGAATTCCAGGCATTAGACGTTATTATATTCGGTCTGTTCACCTTCACACTGAACGCTGAATCCCGGCCTGTCGTTTCGTTTCCTTGGACTCTTTTGTTAAGCAGTTATTTGATTTCTCACAGATTTAATCTTTTGTATTTTAAGCCGTAGCTCTCCGATCAAAATGCGTTCACTTTTGATCTGTATACATACATGTATATATATATATATATATATATATATATATATGTATATCTTAGTGCACTGCTTACCGGCAGGTCCATGGTATATAACGCCTCCACTCTTCTCTGTCTTCCGCCTTCCTCTTCATTTCCACATATGAGTGGGTCTTTAAATCATCTAACATACCTAATCCCGGCCTTCCCCTGGCTCTTTTTCCTTCCATTCTACCTTCTATGGCCTCATTATATATATATATATATATATATATATATATACATATATAGGCCCTACATATATATATATACTGTATATATATATATATATATATATATATACATGTATATTATATATATATATATATATAGAGAGAGAGAGAGAGAGAGAGAGAAGAGAGAAAGAGAGAGTGAAAGATATTTCTCAATTTTTATATATAGATATATATATATATATATATATATATATATATATATATATGTATATATATGCATATATAGGCCTATATATACATGTATATATATGCATGTATAATATATACTGTATATAAATATGCATGTATAATTGTACGTGAATATATATATATATATATATATATATATATATATATATACGTGTATATATATATATATATATATATATATATATATATATACATTGTGTTTTTTGTAACTGATACCCCAAATTGTTTTAACAGTAAAGTCGTAAGAGTTGACCGATGTTCTTGAAATTTACAACACTTGACCAGCAGCCAATTTTACAAAACATAGAGAAATTTCCTTTGAATATCTTTAATAACGTGAAAGTTATAGTTTCGCGAATATGAGTGGGGTCAGATAAGAAATTTCCAGTACAGGATTACGGGAGTGTTACATTTAGCGTAGATTATCTCTATAAAAATACTAGCTAACACGCAATATAAAATTTCTGCTAATGCTATTTTGAAGAGCAATCACTTCTTTTCAAAATGACGTAAAATACGTGCTGATATGTTCTTAATTGACAAAGTTATTAAACTTTTAATGCATGCATTGCATGTCTTGGTACAACTGCAATCACCGCAGCCACTGCAGCGGCGTCCTCTTCTTCGTTTATTCTCTTTATGCAATGCATGCATTAAAAGATTAATAACTTTGTCAATTAAGAACACATCAGCATGTATTTTACGTCGTTTTGAAAAGAAATGATTGCTCTTCAAATGATTGCAAATGATTGTAATCATTTGCAATCATTAATTATTTGATCATTTCAAATGATTGAAATGATTGCTAATTAGCATTAGCAGAAATTTTATATTGCGTGTTAGCTAGTATTTTTATAGAGATAATCTACGCTAAATGTAACACTCCCGTAATCCTGTACTGGAAATTTTTTACCTGACCCCACTCATATTCGCGAAACTATAACTTTCACGTTATTAAAGATATTCACACGAAATTTCTCTAGGTTTTGTAGAATTGGCTGCTGGTCAAGTGTTGTGAATTTCCAGAACATCGGTCAACTTCTTACGACTTTACTGTTAAAACAATTTGGGGTATCAGTTATAAAAAACACAGTGTATATATATATATATATATATATATATATATATATATATAATGAGACCAATTATGAGTCAAAACTCACACCCTTCCATACGCACATACAAGCACACACATGCACATACATGATGCACACATATGCATACTGTACTGTACATACACTGTTCCACACGTAGAAAAATAAAAACAAACACGAAGCAATATTTCTAGCTTCCTCTCAAATAGACATCCGACACATACGCATAATATATACACATGCTCATCTTCATGTATACACACTTAACAAATACATCTAGGCTATAGATGCACAAATACCCCTACTCCAATTCTCTCTCACTCTCTCTCTCTCTCTCTCTCTCTTTCTTTCATTCTTACTTGCTTTCTTTCCTTCTTTCTCTCGCAAACACAAAATAAACGTCCAAGAAATAATACTCTTAAGTTAATCTTTCATTTCTATCTTCAGCATGCATGTACTTACACTCACACACGTGTGCAGGAACAAATGAAGATCTAAGAAAGAAAGAAGAAAGAACACTTTCAAAGATACTTTCATAAATGATCTGACACGATCCTGAACCATACACAATAAATATTGAACGAAATGCCTTATAAAAGCCGTTTTACTGAAGCAAAATAAACAATAACTCTGGCCAAATATAACAAATGTAACAAATATGTCAAATATAGCATGTTGATAACTGATAATCAGTTTTCATGCAATTTCGGCTATTTCTTGTTCACACACTTTCAAGTCCATAGAACTGAGGGCAAAACTGTACTTGATCTAAACTTCGATGATAGTCTAAAATGTGGACATGCAGAGGAGAGCGAAAGACAGAGAAGAGTGGAGGCGTTATATACCATGGACCTGCCAGTAGGCAGTGCACTAAGAGAGAGTGAGAGAGAGTTTAAAATGTGGCAGTGTAATCTTATTAAATTCCAGGTAGTTTTATTTGAAATTTCAAAGTTTACGATCACTTTAGGATACCGGGAGGTTGTCTCGTACGACGTGATACTGGACAAATCGTACCAGATCGTAACAGGCGTAACCGTCGTTTATAATTTAGGACTTCAACGAAATCCACTGAAGATGTTTAAATTATGAAACCATAAAAATCGTTTGAGGCGTGTCACCTGTACAAATCAATACTGCGTATTGCAATATTTCATAATTGTTTAGATCACGAATTGATGATTTTAGTTTGTAACGAATTTAGATTTTACACAAGAGGTAACGAAAGGATGATATCAGGAATTTAGAAGCATTTGAAATGAAGCTATGGAGGAGCATGGAAAAGATCAATTGGACTGACAAACTTGCGAAAGAAGATGTGATAAATTGGGTTGATATAAATAGACAATTTATAAATGTCATAAGAAATAGAAAGAAGAACTGGATGGGTTTTGTTAAGAGATGGAATGAATTACTAGAAGAGGTAATTGAAGAAAGAATGTAAGAAAGAGGTTAGAAGAAGACCGAGACTTGGGATGTTGGATGATTCGAAAACTAATTTGCATGTTGACATGCAGAGAGAAGCAGAGGATAGAAATATGTAGAGTTAAATATATATGCCATGGACCTGCCAATAGGTAGTGCACGAAGAGACGTAAAGAATCCAAATTTCAAATATATTATTATTATTATTATTACTATTATTATTGTTATTATTATTACTATTTTGAGTACAGTAATAAAAGATAAAATAATAATAATACAAAGTAATAATAATAATGTTATTACTACTACTACTACTACTACTACTACTACTACTACTATTACTATACTAAATAAAATAATAACAATGATTTATTTAAACCATGGGTTCTTTACACCAGGGATAAAAAAAATAATAACACTAAAAACACATTCATTTATATAATACAAATACAATAATAATGCAACAATTCAATAATACAAAAATACTATTTCAATATAAATATTGTAAATTATTATATTATACATTTTTGTACAATTACTGTCATTTTAAAATAAAATATCTTCTCAGGTGACTGATTGACGTTTTATGGTCGCCTTTAGGTCAGTCTAACCACGCGGAGGGTCGATTTTCACCCAGACGACTTCACAGAAATAGTACGCGAAGAGAAGCGCTGACGTAAGTAGACTAAAGACGAGAGCACGATCATTGGATGATAGTGTAATACAAGGCTTCACTCAACATCATCATTCTTGTCAGAACCTAGAGTTATTTGTGAATTTTGGGGGAAAGAGAGTCTCTTTAAACTGATTTGACATAATTGATTGTCCTACAGTTTTTAATTATTTTATCTGTGACAGACTGACGGTATATAAAAGACATAATTATTAATTCTTTGTAGAAGAATAATTGTTTCCACATATTATAATTCGGATGGTTTAGATTCCTACACCTTTTATGAAGTAGTCATATCTTAATCAGTTTTTCCACGATAGTGACTATAAACTTAAAAACAACTGTAGATAATTAACACTGAACTAATTTAGTATAATTAAAAAAGACTCAGTAGCAATTGCAAACAATCCAAATAAATGGAGAAATGATGCCGCTCTAGGTCCTATGCAGAACGAAAGAAACCGACGGTGATGATAGACCTAAGATAATTAACTTAATGTAAATTCAAAGTAAATATTTTTACTTTAAATTTAACTTAACACTTAACGTATTAACTTAATATAAATTAACTTAGATGTAAAGGTATAATGTGAATGCATTCTGTAAAGGCATTTTCATAATATCGCAGTGGAGACTAATGTATGCATGTAATGTAATTAATATATAGTGCAGTGTAATGTAATGGAATTTAATGTAATGTAATGTAGTATAATGTAATACAATGAAATTAATGTAATGTAATGCAATGTAATGTAATGTAATGTAAATGTATGCAAAACTCTCGTTCAATGAATTGATAATTGTCAGGCTCCACCCCCCCCCCCCGCTAATAAGAAGATAAATTCTCGACCGGCGTTCATGCAATCGTTATGCTGATTAGGACGTGGCAGCTCAGAGATTAATTCATATCTCGTATTTGTTTACATGGTCACGTGAGCCCGCAGCTCTTCAGCGCCGTCTTCTTCTTGTCTAGCTCAGTGGCGCTGCTGCTGGCTCAGCTGCTGCTGTTGCTGGCTCAGCTTCTGTTGCTGGCTCAGCTGCTGCTGCTGGCTCAGCGCTGTTGCTGGCTCATCTGCTGGCTCAGCTGCTGTTCTGGTTCAGCTGCTGTTGCTGCTGCAGCTACTTTTTTGATATAGATGTTTTTACATCAGTGATTGCTGATATAACTGAAGCTGTTGTGACTGCAGCATTTACTGCAGCTATTACTACTTAAGCAGTTACTGTAGCTGCTGTGACTGTTTCAGCTGCTGTGATTATTACCAGTGCTGTAACTGCTGTGACTGCTGCAGCTG
Organism: Enchytraeus crypticus; assembly: GCA_905160935.1. Classification (NCBI taxonomy): domain Eukaryota; kingdom Metazoa; phylum Annelida; class Clitellata; order Enchytraeida; family Enchytraeidae; genus Enchytraeus; species Enchytraeus crypticus. The sequence goes on along the minus strand of CAJHZI010000492.1, from coordinate 477,765 downwards.
CTGTGATTATTGTCAATAACGTAGCTGCTATGACAGCTGCTAAGACTTCTGCAGCTGTGTAACTAATGTGACTGCTGTAGATACTTTGACTGCTTTAGCTGATGTTAATGTAATTACTGTAGCAGGATTATGGTACATATTCCCACTCGCAGTCTTCCTTCACGCCACAAAGAAGCAAATCATTAAAATATCAAAAGATTATAAGGTCAAATTATTACAAGATCAAATGATTACAGGATCGAATGATTACAGGATCAAATGATTACAAGATCAAATGATTACAGGATCAAATGATTACAAGATCAAATGATTACAGGATCAAATGATTACAGGATCAAATGATTACAGGATCAAATGATTGCAGGATCAAATGATTACAGGATCAAATCATTACAAGATCAAATCATTACAGGATCAAATCATTACAAGATAAAATCATTACCAAACAACATCGTGCAATCTTGTAAATCTTGATTTCATCACTAAGTCTATGCCTGTGTGGATCCTTTCTGCATGAAGTCAAGGTGCTGTATTAAATGTAAATATATATTCTTAGGTGGATTCCCTTTGTATTCCACATTCACGATGAAGTCTCATTCAAGATGCTAAAGATATCGGTTATTCTCTCTAGCTACTATTCTGGTTACTATACTACGCAGTGTCTCGGACACAACACGGACAAATAGAAAACGAGAATGACGCGGAGGACATTTTCCATTGCGCTGTGTGCGCAGAGAAGATAAAGCAGCGTTGCTTTGACTGCAGCCGTTCATAATGAACTGCAGGACGTAACGATATAATAACGTGACTTTATTAGAATGCTTCACTTGCCACCTTACAATGTCATTCCAAAAATATCGTCATCACTCTCTCTCTCTCTCTCTCTCTCTCTCTCTCTCTCTCTATATATATATATATATATATATATATATATATATATATATATATATATATATATCTGTATCTCTCTCACTCTCTTTATCTTATTTTTGCTTCTCCTTCTATCTGCTTTTACTTTTTATTTCACTTCATCTCCATTTTTGTAGTCGTTTTATTTGTTTTATCTTTCGTTCCCTCTTTCTCCGTTTCTCATTCACTTTTCGCTTTACATCTCTCGCTTTCTGTCCTTTTAAAATCAACAAATTGTTATAGCCCAAAGTTGATTTTGATTCTACTCATGTTTCTCTCTCTCTCTCTCTCTATCTCTGTCTCTCTCTCTCTCTCTCTATCTCTCTCTCTCTCTCTCTTTCTCGCTCATTCTCAATTTCGCTCACTATCACTCTCTTTATCCCTCCCCATCTTTCTTTCTCTCTTCCTATCTCTCTCCTCTCTCTCTTGCTCTCTCTAACTCTCTTTATCCCTCCCCTCTCTTTTCCTATCTCTATCTCTTTCTCTCTCTTTCTCTTTCTCTCTTTCTCTCTCTCTCTCTCTCTCTTGCTCTCTCTAACTCTCTTTATCCCTCCCCTCTCTCTTCCTATCTTTCTCTCTCTCTCATATTTTTATCTCTCTATTTTTGTGTCCCTCAGTATGCAGCTATAGATCTTATAGTACATAGCTATAGATATCATGACACGTGATCCACCCACACGACTGAAACCTTACATTTCTCTTCAGGTATTTCTTGCCATTTTTACTATCTCTCTCCCTCTCTCACTCTCTCTCTCTCTTACTTTCTCTCTATCTCCCTTTCTCTTTCTCCCTCTCTCTGCCTTTATCTCTCCCTTTCTCTCTCCCTTTCTCTCTTTCTCTCCCTTTCTCTCTCCCTTTCTCTCTCTCTCTCACTCTCTCACTTTCTCTTTCTCACTCTCTGGTTGTTGCTCAAGTAGCGGGTCTAAGATACGTATTTCTACTCGAACTCTCTGTTAAGTGTTCTTTAAGGGACACACCAACAAGCTGGATAAGCCACGAATTTTATAATTTTTATTAAATAATTTTAGTTTAATAATTTTTCAGTATAATCCATAATTGCAAGATAAAAATCAAACATTAATATGTTAATTCGGAAAGGCGGCTAAATCTAATGAGCCGCAACTAGTTTATTTAACCGGTAAATCAACATAACCAGTTAACTTAACCGGTTCTACAATCACATGACCGGTTCGCCTCAGCGGCAGTATAAAAGCAGCGGCTCCTGAGTGATGGTTACATTCGTCATCAGTTGACTCAGACGTTAAAAAGGTGGACTGCTCGGGGCGGACTACCTGGGCGGGCCCGTGTGCGGGGAGGCTCCCTGGGGGGGGGCAATCCCGGGGCGCTGCAGCCCCCAAGGCGGGGCATCCCTTGAGGCGGGGCAGCCCCGGGGCAGGGCAGGCCCGGGCCAGGGCAGGCCCCAGGGCGGGTCAGGCCCCGGGACGGGGCAGGCCCCCGGGACGGGGTATTCCCCCGAGACGGGGTAGGTAGGCCCCCAGGGCGGGGTAGGTAGGCCCCCTACCCCGCCCCGGGGCCTACCCCGCACCAGGGCGGGGTAGGCCCCGGGGCGGGGTAGGCCCCCGGGCGGGGTAGGCCCCCGGGGCGAGGTAAGCCCCCGGGGCGAGGTAAGCCCCCGGGGCGGGATAGGCCCCGGAGCGGGGTAGGCCCCTGGGGAAAGGTACGCCCCTGGGAAGGGGTACGCCCCCGGGAAGGGGTACGCCCCCGGGAAGGGGTACGCCCCCCGACGCGGGATAGGCCCCCCCGACGCGGGGTAGGCCCCCCCGACGCGGGGTAGGCCCCCCGACGCGGGGTAGGCCCCCCGACGCGGGGTAGGCCCCCCGACGCGGAGTAGGCCCCCCCGACGCGGAGTAGGCCCCCCCGACGCGGAGTAGGCCCCCTCGACGCGGGGTAGGCCCCCCGACGCGGGGTAGGCCCCCCGACGCGGGGTAGGCCCCCCGACGCGGGGTAGGCCCCCCAACGCGGGGTAGCCCCCGGCGCGGGCTTACGTTTATTATAACTGGTTAATATAATATGTTAATTTACCGGTTAATTTAGTGGTTAAGTTAATTTTTCGGTTAATTAAACTGGTTACGTATCATTAGATTAAACCATTAAAAGCTCATTAGATATGTGATGGATTGCAGCTTTATTTTCTATAGTATATGATGATACTAATAATTATAATAATAATAATAATAATTTGTAATTTCGGTTGCTTAATGCTTTTCTCGTGCGGATATTACGAAAAAGTATTTCATGAAAGCAATCTAACTTTGGTACATGAGAATAGGAATTTGGTGGTATGTAACATAAGAAAAGAATGAACAGAGAAAGAGAGAGAGAGAATGAGCAAGAGAGCAATAACGAAAGAGAGAAAGAGAGAAAAAAGAGCTGGGGACAAAGAGAGAGAGAGAGAGAGAGAGTAAGAGAGAGAGAACTTTAGCGAAAGAGTAAGAGAGAATCACAGATGCGGAAGAGATTTCAAACTGATAGAACGACCGAATTATAACAACTTCAAAGCTTTTATTTGGATTAATTCGCAAAAGTTTTCAGCATGGTTGAGGAAAATCATTCAGACAGAGTGATTTGATTAATTAATCGAACCTATGGGCTCCAGCTACATACAGTCATCGATGTGCCGAGTCAATGTGTCTCACTTTAGTTTGTTATTCAGTTAAGAGTTCCAATTCTAATCAATTCAAATATTCTAATCGCTTAAAATAATTTGTTTTATAAGTTTTTGAAAAGAGAAAGCTGTATTGTATTAAGAATAATAAGGAAACTAACTTTTACTATGAAAGAGATATCACTGAAGCAATTCTCTAAAGTTAAAATCTTTCAAGGGATTTGGGGTCGTCATAATGACCCCCAATTCTTTAATCAAGCTTTAATTTGCTAAACTGTTAATGAGTTCTGCATCAAAATTAAGCCCATACATTTGTAGACCACAACATTATATATATATACATATATATATATATATATATATATATATATATATATATATATACTGTATATATATATGTATGTATGTATGTATGTATATATATATATATACTGTATATATATATGTATGTATGTATGTATGTATATATATATATATATATACTGTATATATATATGTATGTATGTATGTATATATATATATATATGTATATATGTATATATATATATATGTATATATATATACACATATATATATATATATATACTGTATATATATATATATGTTTTATGATGATGTAATATACATATAGAGAATATATTTTACATATAGATATGACATACATTATTAATAGATACAGACATAATACATCGATAATACAGTATATATATATATATAGATAGAAGACATACATAAATATATATATACAGTAATATATATAGATATAAATATATATATAGATACAGAAATAAGACATACAGACATAGATATATGTATATACATACCTACATACATATATTATATACAGTATATATATATATACAAATATATTATATATATATTTAAACAGACATAGAATAGTCTACCGTTTATACAGTATTAATTAAAAAAGATATATTAAATCTATGTATACTACATACATATATATATATATCATACATACAACAGATATATAGATACAGTATATATATATATATACATACATTACATTATATATATACATACAAATAAGATATACAGTATATAGATATACATACATATAGATATTACAGGTATATATATATATTACATACATAACAATATATCTTTGCAGTTATATAATTATATGTACATATATATAATTATATATTAAATTAATACAGTATATATAGATATAACTACATACAGACATAATATATATAAAGTATACTATATATATAGAAACCATATATATTAGACAGTATATACTTAAATACATATATATATATATATATATATACAGATACGATATATACATATATATATATATACATATATATATACATATATATATATATATATATATATATATATATATATATATATATATATATCTACATTTTATAATTTACCATGCTTTCTTTGCGAGTTGACAAATTAAAACATAAAACATAAAACATATTTTTATTTTTATTTCTTAAAGAATAAACTTGACAGTTTAGCAAATCGTCGGCATTAGATTTGCGTTAAGCCATCATATAGACAATAATAAGTATTAATAACGACTCTCAGTGAGCTGTATACCACCTGACACTTCTTCCTTGTTCTTACTAACCATGGTTATAATAGAGCTTCCGACTGTGCTACACTAGAGGATGTAATCAAATTAAAGTACTAGTGTCGATATTTATTTCTAAGCTGTCCAGTTACATTTTACAGACGACCGGTTATGCAAAAGGTAATAATAAATTATTTTTGTAGCTAATGATTTGACCTTGACAGGAAGACTGTGCAAAAATAAATCTCTGTAATAATCTTATGTAGTGATTACTGATTAGTGAGTACTGGCATACTTATTCATGTATTAGTAGTAAAATGAAGAGTAGTAATAATATTATTTATATTATAATTTTCTTATATCCACTTATTTATTTTCGACAAATAAACTTCGATAATAGGCTGAGTCTTTTGGCCTTAATTAGTTATCCCAGACGTAATAACTAAGGAAAGCAAAGCGAAACCACCTCAGAAGCCATATTATTCCCAAGATAAAAGTTCTACATTAAGTCGTGGACAAGGCAGTTTCATTTGTGAAGAAATTAATTCATTGATCGACGGATTTCTTTGTATGGGGTGTGGATAGCAGCATATGATTATGAATATGTACCTTGGACAACCTTAAAGATAGGCATCGAGAAGGCAGTTGCTTCAGGGGATGTCTTCATTTTCTATCATTATTTACGTCGATCTAATACATGATATTCTCATATTGTTATATTTTTATATTATCATTTATAGTATCCGGGCCTTACTTTCACATGCGGCATCTAAACATGCAAATCTAATTCTACTAATTTTTCTTTTTGTCTTATAGATAATCTCACTTTTCTGATGGATCCTCTGCTCGACAAACCTACCTCCATGTTGGACGTCCAAGGACAAGCCTTTCTGCATGTGGGACGTCCAAGGTCATGCCTGCCTTCTTGTTGGACGTCCAAGGATATCTTCCGAATTGGCGAGTACTGTATTATTTAGTTGTAGTTCCGATAATTACGTTGTCTATTTTACGTTGTAGTTAGAACATCATCTTACTCTCTCTCTCTCTCTCTCTCTCTCTCTCTCTATATATATATATATATATATATAGAGAGAGAGAGAGAGAGAGAGAGAGAGAGAGATACACAGAGAGAATGAGTGAGAAAAAGAGAGAGAGACGGAGACAGAGAGAGACAGAGGTATAGCTAATGCTAGCCCCAACCCCTAACCCCCTAAACAGCATATTACTAAATACTCTTTAGAGCAGCATCTAAAACGCGAAAATCTTTCAGAACTCCTTCTAATATAGTTTAGACCCCTCTGCTCATAAGGCGCTTAAACCTTTATCATTTGTCAGCTTAACCCTTAATCATTTGTCAGCTTAACTCTTTATCATTTGTCAGATTAACCCTTAATCATTTGTCAGTTTAACTATTAATCATTTGTCAGTTTCAATTACAACCCACACACAATTATCAACCAATTTTAATCTCCTGTCCCGTACTTTATCTAATAACGCACGCCCACTTGAGTTGTGCTACAGTGAAGGGCTTTGCGCATGAAGCTCAAATTGAATCCATAAATAGCGCAAAGAGCTTAATTCTGGATCGAGTCACTCCGTGAGCGGAAGTGGCGGGTTGAGTGAGATTCCGGGAAAGTGACGGGAAAAATGCAGCACAGGAGTAACGAGTGTAACTATCAATGTGATAAATTGAAAGAGTATGAAGTGTTTAATCTTTTTTATATTTCTTCTGCTATTATACACTATAGAATGAACTTGTTTACAAATTAAGCTCTCACGGAAGTAACTTCTTTATTATTTTTGATATTTCAGTTTTTTGATTGTCATAGTTATTCACAAGTGTAATTACCAATGATGGCGCACAATCGTAACACATACGTAACATACGTAACACATACGTAACACACAATCGTAACACATAATTTTCTATATAATAGAAAATTATAATAATACTATAACATAAGATAATATAATATTTGGCAATCCTCTGTTATTTCATCTCCGACTGATCTAAGGTTTGAACTCAAATATCATAAATTATGATGCGCACAGTTTACACATTCGCAGCACTCGCTTATGTATTGTTTTAGCTGTAATCTTGACCTAGTGAATATAACAAAATTCTCTTTTTTGGATGAACTGTCTTTAAATGACAACACAATTTCTTATTTCTTTACAGGGATTACTAACGATTGAACTGGCAATTTTTGGTGGAATTGTATCAAAAGTTTCAGCTTGCGATAACGTTTTAACTGAAGTCTGTTTGAATTACAGATAAAGTTATAACAAATATGATTGAATTGTAGATAAAGTTGTTGAAAGCCCCATTGGTTAAAAATTATTGTTAAAGTTATAGCAAATGATTGAATTGTAGCTAAGGTTAAAGTATTAGATGAGAATTGTAGTTAAGTTATAACAGCGTGATTGAATTGTAGCTAAAGTTATAGCTATGAAATAGAATTCTGTTCAATAGTGACTACAATGAGCTCGAGTTATAGAGAGAGACATAAAAACTGCACTAGAAACGTAACAAAAGTTTCTGAAACAACTGTAGTGTATCTGTAACAGAGTAATTGTACTGTAGAGCGCATTATACAGTAGATTTTTGTTATTTAAAATATAAGAGTTTCATACGATTACCTTATAACTGGTAACATTATGTAAACTAACGCACGAAATTCAAAGAAAAATCCCCGTTGAGCTAATTATTCATACTGCGGACATAATCTCCTCAAGCTAATAACATATGTCACTATTATAAAGTAAATTCATTCGTAGAATTTGCATATTTAATCACGGTAGAGATAAAAAATCTCTGACAAAATTATGTTTTTGCAAATATTTTAAAGCAAACTTCTCTAAAATTATATCACGCCATTATTTTCATAATCCTACGACGATAGACGTCTTACATCTCAGGGGTACGGAAGAGCCTTTCAGAGAAAAATGTTTATAAAAAAGCCCGCAGTGGTCGATATGATTTAACTTGTAGGCTTTATTCAATTAAATTGTATAGAGGGTTACCATTGCGCCGATATAGTTATGCAGTTCAAATTGATTAGTGACAATTTGCCATGTTCAAAATTAATTATATTAATTACATAATTAATTATTAATTATATTGTAATATATTATAATTCTAATATATTATAATTATAATATTATAATATAATGTAATTATAATATTATATAAATATTAATTATATTAAATTATTTAATAATAAAAATTAATTAATTATTCATTAATTGATTAATTAATTATATTATATTATAACTTAATTATATTATATTAAATTAATTGCAAATTATTAATTTGCCACATTGTAAAAAGCTAATGTATCCCGGCCTGTTTCTCCAATAATTTTACATTTTTTATATTTTTTCTCATGATAAAAATTATGTGTCATGTCGTAAGACAAGAAATAGGATTTTGGACATCATCAAGGTGCTTTGAAAGGATTAATTGTTAGCAGTGGTTAAAGTGGGAGGGTACGCATGGAAATTGAATTCCCCTAGCTCTCATTTTCGTATACGAATCTGCTCTATTTAATTGAAGTGCTTTCTTTATATGGAGATATTACGAATCTAATCAGGGACCTACAAGTCCTCCCAGTTCTAAATGAAACAATTATCAGAGTAAAAATAAATGTCTTTAAACTTCGTCTCCAGTTCTCATCTTCTTTCTTCTGAACGCGATACGTGTGATGACGTTTTCATGATATGACCCCATGATACTCGAGAATTCCAGCAGTGTACAATTAATTCTACCCACATCGTTTCAGGAGGCGTAGCTTGCGACTATTGCTATTTGGAAAGGACACCTCTGTATCTGAATGCCAGCATTATCTGGCGTATCTGAAAAACTCTTGCAGCTTTCTGTTAAGAGTTTTCACAAAAATCACGGACTCAACACGGTTTGCGTGTTACAAATTCTCTAAATACATCATTTAGGAAGTCGTTAAGAGACTATTTTTAAAGGTTTTCAAAGCTGTTAATTGTGATTGTTTATTCAGCAAAATTCGGATGAGTGTTTGAACTGCCAGAAAGAGTGGATCTGAAAATGAAAGTAACTTGCAAAACGAACATGTCGACTCCATATTCACGCCTTTGCGACTTGCGTGCGACTTGCGTGCGGCGTGCGTGCGAAAACGAGTGAGCAGATAATGACAACCTGTTGTTCTAGCGACAGCAACAATGTCAGCAACAGGTTCGGTTGTCAACTATAACGTCTTGAGAACTGCGCATTAGGTTACTATCCGCAACGACTAGAGTCCAAATAGGCAGGAATAAATGCATAATAAAGCGTGGGGCGAAGATAAAGGTGTTTACGATGATGTAGTCTTACAGAAGGAAATCATTGAGCGACGAATCAGGAGAGTCTAGAATTTATGCAGCGGACCTGCTGATCTGCTTGACAATTGCAAACATCTGCATTGGTAATATGTATAACTAAAGAAAATTATTTGCATTTAAGATTTAATATTAGCTACTTTAAGAGCAGATACGGGATTGTTTATTCCTTTCTTTATTTTTTATTGTTTTCTTTAATTCGCTATCTTTGAAATTGTTTATGGATTTAGAACTTGCACCTTTTTACAAATTTGGTTATTTTATTACTTGGCTTTTATTCGTCGATTTTAATTTGATTAAACAATGCTCGATGTTGCCATAGACTAGAGTAATACTTTAATTGATATTTTGTTGTTGTTGATGTAAAGGCAGAACCAGTATGGAGCCTTCAAGCCCAGCATGACGTTGGTAAATCTATGCAGATTCGATCCAGTTAGTATTAGGTTAATATTCAATCCGATTAATTAGAAAAAAGTACCTGTTAGCATCAGAGCTGCATAAATATCATTGTTGTTGCTAGACATGTTTTCATTGTGGGCCATTGTCTTATCCATACGAAAACGAAAAAAATATGTCATTAGTTCAATTGTTCGAAACTGTTACTGGGTTTTAATTGGATATTATTTAAGACTTACGCGAAGACACCATTGTTAGATAGCAATGTACATTAATAATAACACACTTTTGCAATACCATATTATTGACAGCATCTGCTACGAAGTCATTCTAATATTACGACTACAATATCAATTAATCTTCATAAAGAAATCACAGTTATCTATTGTATATTGTAGAGATTATGATGAAGCTTAGGAATTGTTTATAAATGCATGGCATAGAATATGCTGGGAAACTTGAAAGCAAATAGCAAGAAGATACAAATTATAGAAGAGCTGAAACAATATGCATTTCGTCATAAAATAAAAAAGTTTTTTGACTACAACGACCTTGAGTATAGACTCACAGACGGCGGAAACTCTTATAACGGGACGACATAAACATAAAAATGTTTATTGAGCAGCTACAAATATATATATGGTAATAAAAGTGTTAATACAACGTCAACGGAGTTGTTTAGTTGTCCAAGTGGCTGCCATAGTACCGGATTTCTTTTTCTTTAGCTTTAATATGTGGATTTAACGTCAAGGTCGGAAGCTCGAAGGGCTTCTCTTCAAGACTTCAGGCAAACAGTTGCACCCTGAAAATTAATTGTTCGCGATTTTACTCCCTGATTAGCTCTACCGGGATTTGATTCCAGGATTTAGGAACGGCCATTAGAAACTTCGCGCTTACTCACTGAGCCACCATTCACGATTGAATTACTATATATACATATCTAAAATGGTAACGGCATCGCAAATGGTCAAGGTGTGTAATCGGCAGTTGGGCTATTTAACTGAATGAGTTTTAAGCAATTCACCATAATCAGTACTCGGCACTGTTGTTCCATAACAATTCACTTTCATAAATACTTGTATTTGAGAACATTTTGTGGCCGGAGAAGCTGAAAAAAATTTAAAAATATGGAGAAATGTGTGTGTGCGTCAGCTTGTGGAGCATCCAGATGATTGCTTTCTTGTGCACTGTTGTGCCTACATGTATGTGCCTACATATATATGTGCCTACATATATGTGCCTACATTATGTGCCTACATTTATGTGCCTACATTTATGTGCCTACATGTATGTGCCTACATATATGTGCCTACACATATGTGCCTACATATATGTGCTTACATATATGTGCCTACATGTATTGTGCCTACATGTATGTACCTACATGTATGTGCCTACATATGTGTGCCTACATGTATGTGCCTACATATGTGTACCTACATATATGCGCCTACATGTATTGTGCCTACATGTATAATGCCTGCATGTATGTGCCTACATGTATGTCCCTACATGTATTGTGCCTACATGTATGTGCCTACATGTATGTGCCTACGTGTATTGTGCCTACATGTATGTGCCTACATGTATGTGCCTACGTGTATTGTGTCTACATGTATGTGCCTACATGTATGTGCCTACATGTATGTGCCTACGTGTATGTGCCTACATGTATGTGCCTATATTCATGTATATGTACCTATGTGCTAGTGTACACTTGATTGATACACTGTGGCTTGATTGATTAGTAATAACGTAATAGATTATTAAGTTGCTTTGGAGCTGAAGCCAGTGACGAAGTCGGTAAAGTATTCGACCGCGGTTCAGTATGTGCGGGGTTCATATCCTGGTCTCGCCCATCACTGACATCGCTTTCTAGTGATGAAACTGACGTTAACATTGGTTTTTTTGACAATTGGGATTTAAAAAAGAGAAAATAGCATTTGGATGGATAGTATAAGTAGGAGGAGGAATGGATGTATGGGGAGTCCACAATCTACAGTCTACACGTGCTACTCGCATCAAATCAGTGTCACACGCAATTCCGCTCTGTCTATTGTAATGTCTAATAATATATCAGCCAAAAGTGAAAAGCTATTTCCTCGAATTTCTATTCTCTCTCTCCTCCTTCTATTTCCCTTTCTCTCTGCCTCTCTCTCTCTCTCTCTCTCTCACACACACTCTTTGCAGCATAATAAGCATAATATTAGAGTCCAGCTCAATGCCAGCAAGAAATAAGCTGAATTAAAATTAAAGTCTAAATTTAATCACATGAGTATTTCTTCATTAAACTTATAAAAATAATCAGATATTTTAACGAAAGTCCAAGAGCTTATATTTTACTACGGGTGTGGTATAGTTACTACAACAGTACGGATTGAAAACATTTAATCGGAAAGTACATGTATAACCTTTTTAACTTTTGTCTGATATTTTTTATATAATTACTTAACTATCGTTACTCTTTAAGACTAAACACCCAATACTACTGTACATGTATATACAAACTAAAGTAAAGTAACGCGTTTATTTAAAGTAAATCTCCCAAGGCATAGAAAGTATCCTATGAAGTTTGTTATAACCACAAAGCCAAAAAGCAAATGTTGACGTAAGTTTCCTCAGTTGAAAGCGATGTCAGTGACGGGCGAGCCCAGGATTTGAACGCCACACCGCGGTCGAATATCTTACCGACATGGCTACTGGCTCCAGCCAGTGGCCATGTCGGTATTTATACAATCATAAATGTACACAAACTGGATTACATGTAAGTGTGTGTAACTGGAACTGGAGTACATGTAACTCCATGAAACTCCATGTACTGTAACTGGAATACATGTAAGTGTGTGTAACAATGTGTGCAACATAGATTTAAAAACAAATTAGGCATACATGGATCTTAATATCCGATTGGAAATGGATAGGTCAGAGCTATTTTAATTTGAACAGTAGAAAATTTCCCGGAAATTAGTAAACTTTATTTATTATTAAAGGTAAATTTTATTACTAAAATTACTAAAATGGAAACTAACTATTTTGAGAATTGCATGTGCTGCAGTAATACGCTTTCAATTTTCATTCTACGTCATAACATACTAAGAGCACCGGCAATTGTGCTTCTAGCGTGCTACGAATGATTAATTATTTTATTAAACACATAGTATAGTGAAATGATCAACTATGTCGATATCTATCACTTTTAATACCACATGTTTAAATCGTCAGGCAATTTTGTCCTATTTTCCTTATAACCAGTCCAGTGAATGACTGAGATTTTACTCTCAGATCAGGGCGGCTGGGAATCGAACCCACGAGAGTTCAGTTCAATTCACCCCAGGATCTGCAATTTCAAACTTCATGATGTAATTGAGGCCTTAACCAATTCGATATTGAGATATCCAATGCATTTATATTGAATTAGCCATAATTTAAGATTCAATGAAAATTTAATTTATTTAATAATTAATTTAAGTTTAATTATTGAACACATATCAACTGTATTAAGTAACTTTAAGTTTATCTAAAAAATGAGTGAAATTAACAAAATAATAATAATTTAAAACTCAATTAGTATTAAATAATATAATAAGATAAATAGCAAAAGTGTACATCAAATAAGAAGCAAATATTAATGCACTGTGTAAATGACTATACATAATGTTTGTATGTTGTTTAGATAAGTATTTTCCTTATCGTTATATTAAGTACGTTATTACTAATTCTTTCTCTACAATTGGCTTGATTTTATTTTTATTGCATGGACCAATTTGTGTATGAATTAAAATGATTTCATTTGATTAATAATGCTAAAGAATAGCCTTAAATTTTGAGTGCGAAAATTATTCACAACTAAAATATTAATTATTGTAAATATGTTACATTTTAACGCATAGAGATATTAGTAGCTCGTGTATTTAGGTAATTATTATTTCTTTTCCACTATTCACGAAAACTTAACTGAACTTCATTTTTCAAACGCAAACCAGATCAATATTCAGTAAGATTAAAAATTACTGGGAATATTCTTAGAAAAAGACAGATTTTTTAGTTTTTCAATAACTCTACAGTATGGTTAATGTTTATTGAACACTTTCAGTACTTTATGGGTGGCAGAGTTTAAGCACTCTTAAATACTAAGCAAGATTCCATCAGTTCGAATCTCAACCGGTCTCCGACGGCTAGTATTCTCAGTGATAAAAAGTGAACTAAAATATATTTATTTAAACTGGAATGATATAGATATATTTCATCACACCGGACCTCTCTAATCTCTTCTCTGTTGGACCTATGAATGAACTTTTTCCACTCGAGGTCTTGAAGTCGAGATCTTAGGTGGAATTACAGTCATTCGTGACCTGGCGCTTAATTCATGGCGAGCCTGAATCAGCAATCTACACGACTGCACATTTAAATTTAAGTGTCAGACAGAATTTTCTTCTTTTTCTTTCTCACTTAACTTATGCTCATACAAAGTATAACAAATCGAACGATTGCTTCATTATATATTTATTTCTTTTTTTATTATAAACTAAAAATTGGTTTGACAAATCTGGTGCGTTCATCATATATAATATGTAGAGAAAATTATAGTAACATTATTGAAATAGCTATCACTGCAGTATGGATATCGTTAATAGATAGCTGAAATTCATATTTTGTGTTCAAATAAAAGAAGTTTTAGATTAAAAAGAAAAATATAAAATGAGGTCTCTTTTCGAATGTTTGTTATAAATTCACCCAAATGAATCCAAAAGTTAACTCTGAGTTTTCGTTTATGTTTAATATTACGTAATTAAAATTGTAAATCTTTTACTCTTATTCTAGCTTAAAAAGTTAGTCTGAGAACCTTGATATTGACTAAATAAACTAAGTGGAAACTCTAAAAAGTTTGGAATAAATAAGTAACTAAAATATATAAGCCTCCAGTCATTTCATTTCTATTTTCGTCCATTTAATAATCGTACCGTTAATTCTAACTATCTTTTAACTTTAAACTAGAGATTCCATTTGCCAAAATTAACTTTAAAAGAAAATAATGTTATAACAATAAAAATAACTTTATCGAAGTAAAAATGAAGACGAGAATAGCGTGAAGTGTGGGATAATTATAGTGTCGTCTGGTATTATGAAGTCCTTTAGAATAGGCGTGGTGTCATATGTCATAGGGGGCGTTGCTACCACTGATGGATGGAAAAAAATCCTCCCATTTTAAATTTACTTTCTATTTTGTTTTTAACATATAAACAAATTAAATTTTCTTTAAATTAATTCTACTTGAATTTGATTTTAAACGCTTTTCAGAATTATTTGGAATTATCTTCATCTGAGGTTTAGTGAATTATTTTTTTTAGAAAACTGAATTATCCTGTTTGAAACCTGTGGATTCACCACAGCATATCCGGATGTCTGTAAGATGATACACTGCTTTAAACCACCTGAAGCAATGATGGATTTAAATTTCCAGATTCCATTAAGCCTGCATGTTGCCACCCTTTGTTGAAGAAGTTTATATCACTATGGTATTATGAGTTAGTTTTTTTCTGTGAAGAGTGAGAATAAGAAGAGCAGAAAATTCAAAATGCGCCGTTTTCTTTAAAGTTGACTATCGTAGATACTGATAATAAGCACAATGAAAAATTAATTGAAAGCCTTACTTTGAATGTTATTCAATTATACTATATTATTTTAATAATGTAAAACCATTATGATGCTTTATGATGTGAACTTCATGATAAGTGTGAACTAGTGTTGAATGTTACTGGGCGACAAGTAGTTTGTTTGCAATGCTGAAAACATTAATACAGTCAATTATATAAAGCTAACGTAAAAAAGCTATTGCTAACGTCAGTTTCTTCACTCGAAAGCGATGTCAGAGACGGGCGAGCCCAGGATATGAACCCGCAAACACGTATCCGCGGCCTAATATTTTATAGACATCGTCACAGGCTCCAGACACTGACATGACAACTCGAGGTATTTATTATATATACCTGTGGAATGTACAGAGTAGAAATTGACCAAATAAGTTATTTCTAAAGAAAATTAAAAAATTAAAAGTAAAAACAAATTAAGTTATTTAAGTTACATCGAGGCAGATCGCCGATAATTAATTTGAATACGGTTTAACTATTCTCTAGTTGCTCTAGTTGCTCTAGCATGCTCTAGTTGAAAGCACTTCTAGGACGTCAGCGTTGCCTGCAAGGCTGTTAGCAACTAGAGCATTCAACTAGAGCAAGGTTGTGAGCAACTAGAGCATACAACTAGAGCATACAACTAGAGCATACAACTAGAGCATACAACTAGAGCATACAACTAGAGCATACAACTAGAGCATACAACTAGACCATACAACTAGACCATACAACTAGAGCATGCAACTAGAGCATGCAACTAGAGCATGGTTGTGAGCAACTAGAGCATTCAACTGGAGCAAGGTTGTGAGCAACTAGAGCATACAACTAGAGCATACAACTAGAGCATACAACTAGAGTATACAACTAGAGCATACAACTAGAGCATACAACTAGAGCATACAACTAGAGCAAGGTTGTGAGCCTGTTGTTTGACGAACTTGACCTGACACCTTGAGGTAGAATATCATGTTTACCTCATCAGTAATTAAATAAATGTAATGATTTAATAATTGATTTTTGGATAAACAGTTACTAAATGTGTTAAGAATTACAGAGAAGAGCTGGATAGGACATATTATAGGGGGGAGGCTGATGTAATAATAATAATAAAAAAATCTGATAATATCTATAGCGGTGTCATGGCCGGTGTCCGGTCTTCGAGACCGCTTTATAGGTTCCTGACAGGCTATCATTAATCCTTTCTATGTTTAATCATATCTTTGCTATTGAAGGCGTCCATCGGCACAAGCTCCGATATAAGATCAACCTTCTAAGCACCCAAGGGGATATCCATCATTTGTTGATTGACCTGGACTTTGAACCCAGGCCACTTGAGTCCGAGGCGAACACTCTAACCATTACGCTATATCCCCTCCCCAAGGTTTTCTCAGGGATGTAATAGAATGAAAAGGGCAAGGGAAAAGCGTTAGAGGAAGACTAAGACTTGATATATTAGATGATTTGATAAGAAATTCATATATAGAGATGAAGGAATGGTGAGAAAATAATTGGTTGGAAGAGTTATAAGACATGGTCTTGCCGTAAGGCAGTGCATTACAAAATGGTGAAATTTATTTTTACATTATATTATTGTCATAAATATATTTATCGTGGAATGATTTTACAACCTGAATGCTTATCATTAAAAATAAAGATAATAAACTATAAAGATACGGAAAAGTTTAACGTCTGTTTCGTATAACGAAGAATACTATATAGATGGTCCGACTGAGATTCAAACCTATAGACTCCTGCTTCACAAGCAAACGTGCTCTCCATTCTGCCATCTATATAACTGATCTAAAGATATTACCAACTGCGCATCCATATGATGTATAAATGCTTGTATTCTCTTTATACTTGTACATGTATGTATGTATGTATGTATGTATGTATGTATGTATGTATGTATGTATGTATGTATGTATGTATGTATGTACGTATGTATGTACGTACGTATGTATGTATGTATGAATGTATAGGCCTATATATATATATATATATAAATATATATATGTATTATATATACATATATATTCAGTATATATATACATGAATATATATATATATATATATATATATATAATTATATATATATATATATATATATATAATTATATATATATATATATATATATATATATATACTCATCAGCATCTTCTTCCCTTTAATCCCAGTTTAACTACGGTTGGGATTAGAATATATATAATGTATATACACCTAGTACAGTTTATATCTATATACTGTATATATATATATATATATATATATATATATATATATATATATATACATGTATATATATATATACATGTATATTTATATATATATATCTATTTATATACATGTATATACATACATGAACATAAGCTTTGAATGCTTCTTTAAAGTTACTCATACAGCTCAGGCAGGGTGTAACAGTAATTAGTCTGTAGATCATTTCGCCATTTTCATGAATACGAAAGAATAGCGCTTCTGCATATTAACTCATGACAATACGTGAACTAGTCAATCTATCTGAGCCTATTGTTTAGTTACTATTAATTAACTACGATCCTTCTAAATACTTGCAAAATGACACTATACACTAAGACTCAGATAATATCATGCTATTTGCATATACATGTACTGTACATGAATGTTATTATTTAATTTTCATTATATATATACAATGTATGTATATATATATATTATACATGTATATATATATATATATATATATATATATATATGTATATATTTATTTATGTATGTATGCATGTAAGCGTATAATAATACTTAATATTACATATTATGATATATATATATATATATATATATACACACATACATGTATATATATATATATAATAATAATAATATTATATATACATGTATATATAATATACACTATATATATACATGTATATATATACAGTATATATATAAATATATATATATATATACATATATGTATTATAATTGAAATAATAGTAATAATAATTATTATTATATTTATTATAATTATATTTATAATAATAATAATTATTATTATTATTATTATTTAGTGCTTCTGAATTCATACTCCCTAAACAGCGCTCAATCGTCCGTCCAATCTTTTGATCACAGGGGTCATGCCTTCACCAAGCCTTATCTTAGGATAAATATGACTTCTGAGATAGTTTGAAATTTTTCTTGATTTCTTTTTAGAGCCTCTGTCAGTGCTATCTATACAGGTTGTCGTTTTCTGCAAACATCAACCAAAACCCAACTTTTTGATAAATTGATCTTACTAGAGTCACATGTTCTAATAAAAACAACTTTACTTGACAGGATTTAGCGCAATCGATTTAGCTGTGCATTAACTGAATGAAGTTAAGTTAGGTCGGGCTCGGTTAGTATATGGTTAGATTACCACCTTAGAAGACAGAAGATTGACAGCTTTGTTGAAAATATTCCCTAGGTCCCCAGAGCATAGGTTCAACGTACGAAACTGTGGATGCACTCTGACAAAATATTGCAAGAATATTGTCGGCAGAACAGACTCTAACAGTCGACCGAATTCCATCGAAAAGTATCTCATCCATCTTTTCAACAGCCACGAAACTTGAGCGATTGAGACATATGCAAAAAGCAACTTTGTACAGTTTAGCATTTCACTTTAATGCGTTTTAATTTGAAATTACAATGTATACAATTGGGAATGATATAATTGCAGTCAAGGGACGACGAAAGCTTACAGAACAAGTCTACGTGCAGGGGCCAAGTCAATAGCTGTCAGGTGTCACTATTGATCCTAGCATCTAATAAATGCTAATATTGTTCAATACATTCAAACTAGATGATGGCAATGGTTTGCGACTGAGTTTTTTCTGTTCAAAACAATCGAAATCTGATGTTTGATTCCTTCACTAGTATAATTAATGATAAATGTGACGTCAAACATGCCTTAAGTACATAGCCAATAACAACATACTATCTAAATATTAAAAGTAGGCCTATTACTATAATAGTTACTATAGTATACGTTTAACGTCCTTTTCTTATGCAAGGATGATGTCAAGAACTTGCCCGAACCCCCTTGAGTCGCTCGATTAAATATATACTTAGAGGAGGTTGCTTAAATTCAAAGCAAAACGATAGCCTTTTACAATCTTCATCATTATCGTCCTCTTCCCCTGATTCCCAATTTTGCTTGGGTCGGGATACGAATAGTAACTTTATATTCGCTTTAGAGAATTTTGCAACAGTTTCTGGACGCTCATCAACCGAATGCTCTTTCTGGCGTTGGTTTGGATCTTAGTTCTTTGTCACCTTTTGCGATAATTGCACTCCACGGTTGGTCTATTCTCTAGCAACCCAAACACAGTACGGGTAATTTTAGTAGCTTACTTCAATATATACAATATATCCATTCGTAGTTATTTTAAACAATATTTTTACGTAATGGTTAATTTCTAAGAATTTTAAACAATTACTTAAGTGTTCGATATGCACAAGGTATTTGTTGTTAGAAATCTCTATTTAACCTATCTTATAATTTTTACTGTAATTAATTATTTGGACCTTACACCAAATTTTAAATGACCTACATTAAGAGCTATCACATGTACACGTATATCTGAAGTTAGATTTGGCACTGAGTAGAGTCAGTAGCATGCTCGTAAGTTGTCCGACTTTCGGGTCAGTAGGTGCAGGGTTCAAATTCAGCCGCTCCAGCGCTTGTCCTTACATGTTCGAGACAGGAACTTGCCGTTAAATTTGACTTTAGCTTTATGAGTCTTCGATCAGACACTTTTAGCTGGCAGAAATCGTAGGAAGTATATTTCTCTAGGTCAATACTTCTTCGTATCCTATTCATGATATTTTACCTTAAATGTCAGGCTAAATTTATTTACAGTCAGTGTTGTCTACTCTGGTCGCATTTAATTGATAACTAATGTAGTAGCTAAGGCTGTTACCTGCAGGATAAATATTATTTTAATAGACCTCTAGCTCTATACTGACGTGTAGGTTAAACATAAAAACTAAAATTAAATTAAAATTAATAAAATAAAATAAATAATAAGCTCTATATTGAACATGAAGTTTCATCGTACATGAGTACAAGTCGTTGTTGTCTTTGGCGAGCAAGGCCACGAAAATTTAAAGCAAAAATACTTGTTGGCCTAGATCTAAGCTCAATATGTAAACGTTTATGCTCGTCGTCCACAAATCAAATAAAAAGCGTAGATTTAATTTAGACCAAAGCAGAAGTCATTATACTCTTCAGCGAATTTTTCAGGTTCAAAGTCAAATGATATTATTTAATTTCTTGATAGCTGTGATGTTACTTAATCATTGATAGAAAAACCGTAGAAAAATGGCACCTTGAAAGTGCTGCCTAATTCAATGACAACATCGAGAGCTATGAAGACAGTGTCAATGCGAAAAACAAAATAACGATATAATAACGACAGAGCGAATGTCAATGCGAATATCAACTATAAAAGCAGAAATAAAATTTGACAGTAGTCAAATCTATCGACACTCTTATCTTATTTATCGGTAATAATTATTTCGGTAGTCTGTCTCGAAAGCATATCGACGATAGGCTGAGCACTGGATTTGAACATTATACCTACCGGTCAGCCAGTGACTAATCTTAGAGGGGAGGGGGGGGGAATTAAACAATGTTTATTCCTACATACCGCATGTGCTGTTTTTGTAGTTTTCGTTATTTACTCCATTCCTCTCCATGATTATTATTAGTAATCGTTGTCTTTTGTTAGCGCGTCAACTGCAGCCGGTGTGGATTTAAGAATGATCTTCCACTACCCTCGGAAGTTCTGCAATTGGAGTGTTCGAAGGAGTCAAGATCAGCCCAGACGGACACTATTTGGTTGTGGACATCCTGTAGGAAGCTTTTCTAATGGACCCGTAACAAGACTTACCTGAGAGGTCTATTGAATCAAGCCAAGCACGCCCACCTGCGCTATCTCAAATATCAACATCAGTCCCTCTCTCGCCATCTCTCTCTGTGTCTCTATCTATCTCTTTTTCTCTCTCTCTCTCTCTCTGTCTTACTCTCTTTCTTTCTCTCTCTCTCTTTCTATCTTTTTTTCTCTCTCTCTTTCTTTCTTTCTCTCTCTCTCTCTTTGTCTTGCTCTCTCTCTCTCTCTCTCTGTTTTTCACTTTCTCTCTCTCTCTGTTTTTCTCTTTCTCTCTATCTCTGTCTGTCTGTCTGTCTGTCTGTCTGTCTGTCTGTCTGTCTGTCTCTCTCTCTCTCTCTCTCTCTCTCTCTCTCTTTCTGTCTTGTAGTCATGCTGCCTGTACGTTCAAGTGAGAGTAGTATTTTGAATAACGTTAGGATTGATGGGAGTGTTATTAAATAATTTTCAACTGAAAAGATCCGATATATGAAGAATGGAGCTGCAATCACGAAGATCAAAACGCCAGGTTTAGTCATTCTCTAGACCTTCAGAAAAATTAAAATATGCCCTTATTTTAAATGCACAAATTATTTTTCGGCTTCCGGCAAGAAGGCTGGATTATTTTTGCGAATTTTGATAGATCGAGTGGTGGTACTCTACACACCCATATTGGTATATTCATATAGGTGTCAATGGAAATTTACTGAACACATCAATGAAGCGTAAAGCAGAATTCAGAAGAGAAATTGTCAGCTGATTGCCTGGTTATTAGCACGCGTCTCTCATAAACAAGAGGATACTGATTAGAAACCCCGGTTGCTCCTACGAATACGACAATTACTCTTAGCCTAGATTAATAGCTAAGTGTTACATTTGTAACTTTAAATTTTAAATAATCTCAATTTAGCTCCCTGATCCACTTAAGTCATATTTTAAAAAGTAAACACGTATTATAGTGAAAGATCAACTACGTTGATATCTGTCACTCTTAAAATCATACGTTTAAACCGTAATTTAGACCATTTTCCGTATAACCAGCCCATTGAATGTCCGAGATTTTACTCTCAGATCAGCGCGGCTGGGATTCGAACCCACGAGGGTTCAATTCACCCCAGGATCTGTCATTGAAAACTTCTTGACGTTACCCCTACGCTTTTCAGACAATCTAAATGAAGAGAGCGGATACTTTATCAGTTTATCAGTGATAACACTGAGTTTAATCAATGCTGAAAAGTCAACACCATGCTAGCGTCAATTTCTCGCAAAGCTTATTTTAAGAAATGTTTATGGAGAGAAGGGGGGAGGCAGATTGCATTTTTTAAAGAGCACGTAAATTCTTAAACATGACACCACAGGTAAAATTATCTGTAGTTTTTCAATATTTCTATCAGAAACGAAGCTTCGACCTTTTTAGGCGTACAGCCGCTTCTTGAGTGTTTGGTATATAGCAAATCACTGCGGGGGCAAATCGGGTTTTCAGGGGGAGCGGGGTAAATCCTCCGAGTAGGGGCAATTTCCTTCCCAGTTAACATGTTAAAAAACTGCAAGCTATTTTTCATGTCTTGAAAGCATATCAGTGACGGACGAGCACTGAATTTGAACTCTATACCTACTCATAAGCAGTCAGAGACACCCAATACGCTGCCGGCTCAGCCATAGTACATGTATATTACAATGTTCATTATAGCCACATTTGACCTCTACTTTCTAGAATAATTGATCAACGTATTCGAAAAAATTATCAACTTGTTTGTTGCTTCATTTCAGTATATTTTCGGAAACCTTTAAATTTGTTTATGCAAATATTGCATTTTAATATACTCTATGCACTCACCAACTTTAGTCTATTTAACCATGTAAAAGTTAATCCTATCGTTATATATAATATTAAACATCTTCTCTTCTTAACCATAAGCAAAATATTTGTGAACGCAAACACTTACAAGCACATGACATTTTTAATGTAGTAGGCCTACTATTTTTTGAACTACTTCTTCAATGAGTAGGAAAATTCTTCACGGGATATTTTTCTAACCACACCGTATTGCAAATGCAGTCCACGTTGCAGCCTCCGAAGCAAACCTAGGCGACACAGTGGAGACACATGCAAGCGTCCATCGAGACAGACCTAGACGAACAACTAGAGGAACCCAGTGCGACACGTAGGTTGTGGCCTGGGCTGAAAATAGTAACTGAAGCGAACAGCTGTTTGACATCTCTACATAGTTCACACACACGCTGATGTTAGAGCACATTGTAGAGATAAAAATTAGCGAATTTTAGTAAAAAATCCTCTGTAAACTTCGGAGCATGCTCATATAATACTAGATTCTGATCAGCTGCGTAGGCCTTTGATCTTTCTTTTTGTTGATAAATACTTTTTTGGGAGTGAGGCTGCAGAAAAGTCATTTCTACAACGTTATCCGAGAGATATTAGAGGTAAGTCTCAATCTGTATTAATTATATCGACTCCCGTTTAGCAAGTATTTAGTATTTCATAGTGTATTTTACTGTAGATTTGATTGTGGGTTTTATGAACCTTTGTAAATACTAATTTTCTGCTCGATAGGTTTCTGTTCAATTCTGCGTGGATTCAGTCAAAGGATAAGCCTCCATCACTGGTAAACAAAGCAGTCCTTTATATCGCGTTTAATGATTAGTATTATCTAAGATATTGGTGGGTGACTGGTATAGTAGATTGCGAAGTTAGACACAACTCTAGCTAATGATTCTGCTTCACTTTGTAGGGGATTAGCTACGGTATCTAGCTCTCTGCTCGGTGTACTACTGAAGCAGGAGAATCATTTATTATTACACCATATTTGACTTTAATTAATACAATTAGAACTGCTAATATATCTGTAATAACGTGTTAGTACGATAGCTTCAGTTTGGCAAATTACAGCATTCAATATTAAAAGATTAAAAGGGACTGACGTTGAAATAATGGTGTTTATAATTAACTAGTTTCAGCAAGAATTTCTATGCTCTGAATAATCAGAAAAGTATTAGTAAAATAGAGACCTAATAGGAACCGTACTATTATTAGAATTCAGTGGTTAAAATGGGAATTGAGAGCTAGGGGAACGGTAAGAATTTTTCAGGCCCCATGTAATGTACTTACAGGTCTCCTATTATCTAATATAGGCCCCCAGCAGGGAAACGCACATCAGAAAATGAGAGGTAGGGGAACTGAGTTCCTCTACGTCCCGCTAAACCTTAACGACTGCATGTAGGCCTACTTTGTTGTTTGTAGACCTTCCTTTATAGGCCTTTTTCATTTTATGATGAAGGCCTATGACTCTGTCAAAAGCCGTTACGTAGTAATCGCAATATCATATGCGAATGCAAATGTATAACATTGAGTAGGCATAATTACAGCATGAAAAGCTATAAGAATTAGATTTTTGTGTCGGTAGCTCGAATATGAGTTAATTTTGACCATTGTACTTCGAATATTTTATTTTACACACCTTTATTACATACATGAGCTTTATTACATGCATATTTATTACGTATTGGTATAAAATCTCAAAAAGTAAAGTGAACATGAGTATTTTATAGAAAGTTATAATTTTTAATGTCGTAATTTTTGTCAATATTATTAATCTAATAAACAGATTATGATAAAGAAATTTTCATTAATAGTAACATATAATAATAATAATGATAATAATAATAATATGATAAACAATTGTTAATGAAATAGATATTTAGCTTTTTTAAGGTAGCTTTAATAATAATAATAATAATAAAAGCTTTCGCATTGCAACAAAAATAACATTGAATGGTCTACATTTATTCAAAAATTGTCTGGATTTTATACAAAATTAACAATAGCACAACAACAGAAATAACATTGGGTTTGATGGCAGGTTGTTCGACAAGTGATCAG
The DNA here is from genome assembly GCA_905160935.1 of Enchytraeus crypticus. Lineage (NCBI taxonomy): Eukaryota > Metazoa > Annelida > Clitellata > Enchytraeida > Enchytraeidae > Enchytraeus > Enchytraeus crypticus. The sequence goes on along the minus strand of CAJHZI010000492.1, from coordinate 452,512 downwards.
TTGGTGAACGGT